>JAGDYQ010000087.1:1696161-1780977 GCA_021962125.1 Bulinus truncatus | reverse complement strand
CCCCCAACGACCATTAAGAGGGCCCCATGTGTATCACCCAGTGTCTCATTCACCCCCTCCTCTCTCCTTCAATTAATCGGACTATGTTGGGCAGTGGTCCTCAACCTTTTTCTCACCACGGACCTGTCAGCGTTTGATAATTTCACCGCGACCCAGTGGAAGGGGAGAGGGGACGTTGATTATTTCTCGTCCATGGAAAGTCACACAATCACGAGATAAATAAATAAAAAGAGGGTTGGGACTTGGGGACCACTGATATAGGCCAATATAGGGGATTAAATAACAACTGAACAGATTCAACTGTTGCTGTTTCGAAGGTTGGTGTATTTTTAGCCCAGTATTGAATGTTAGTTTATTGGACACTGTGCTGGTCAGTGGTCACATGCACCCCTACCTCACTTAACTTATTGATATTTAGTTTGTACATGATTGATGATTTTTAACACTAATATGTTGATTGATGATTTTTAACACTAATATGTTGATTGATGATTTTTAACACTAATATGTTGATTGATGATTTTTAACACTAATATGTTGATTGATGATTTTTAACACTAATATGTTGATTGCTGATTTTTAACACTAATATGTTGATTGATGATTTTTAACACTAATATGTTGATTGATGATTTTTAACACTAATATGTTGATTGATGATTTTAACACTAATATGTTAACGTAAAAAAAAGCACACACACAATAACTTTTTACATTTTTATTTTTACCAAACGGTCCCGCAGCAACGGTCCCACAGCAACGGAAAACACCACACGTATTAAAGCCAAACTTTAGTTATTTTGATAAAGATGATACATTATTGCTCTAATAATTCTAACAAGAAGTTGATAATTATTATAAACAACAACAACAACAAATAGCCTATATCATGATAATAAAAAAACCCAATAATAATAGTTGTCATTCTTCTAGGATTTTCTAATTTTAGTGCCAGACCTTCCAGACATTATGTAATAAAAAAGAAACAATATAAATTAGTATCTCCTTTATACTTGAAATTTTATACATTTACTATACATTATATTTACAGTATCGCATGACTATAATATGAAATAATACGGTGATACAAATATCACTTTTTTGCTGCTATCAATTTAATTATTTCCGAAACAGATAGAAGTGATGCCATATTTTCCAGGAAAAACAGATCCCATTTTACACGTAATTTTATTGATCAATAAACCCTGTCTAACCTAAAAAAGTGTCTTCGATCGGAAATTTTCCATGATTCGTTTTGGTACACAGTGTTTGTATGTCTGTATTATACACACTACACATATACAGTGGATGTCAGGTCTATCGATTTAAAACACTAGTTAAAACATGCAGTTGTCATTCTTATTGTGTTGTCAGTGAAATGCATTTTTATCATATAATTTGTAAAAATGTAGCTATTTAAAAAAATATTATAGGTCTACAATTTATATCGATGTAAATTAAAAACCTTATTTACAGTAGGCCTACCTATTGGTTACATTTACATGTTTAAACAATATTAACCAGATCATTGATTTTAGTTTAACCCCCTTCCCTCCCCCCCCCCCCCCCCAAAGAAAACAACAACAGCAACAAACAAACTATAATGTGTATTAAACAATGTAAATCAGAGCACATCACAAACACAAAACAAACGCGAATAAGTGTGTGTGTAACTAACTCAGCCCTGACGGGAAAACCGTTTACTACCCGTTTGCGAGAATGTGTCGCCCCTCAAAACGGGGTCAACCTGTTGCATGTAACACACTGCGAAATGTTAGCCGCGGTACAGCAGGCGAAAAGTTCCGCCACTAGTACACTGCACACGTAATTTTGTTTTCTTTGTTGTCAGAGTTGATGACGACTACACAGTTGTAGTTCCCATGAATGATTGTGATAGTTTTTAAATAGTGTAGTGCAGTGTAGTGTGAATAGCGCACCAGGGGTTAACAGTGTCTTTGTTTTCTTTTGTACCAACAGTCCAACACACGTGTGGCTTCGTTGAAGGGAGGTGTGTTTATCACATTGTTCATTGTGGTACAGGCCTTACACAATTTGTGTTTATTTGTACCGGTATCTACTTATTTTTGCAGGATATTGATTCACACGTTATAAATAGGGACTTACTAACGTTTTGTTTGTAAAATGGAGTTTTTTTCATAAACAGTTTTAGATATCTAAGGAGGCTAATGAAAGTTTACTAACATTACCATCTTTTGAAATGTATTTGGAAGTAGGCCACCCATCGACTTGTTCATGAAAGGTAAGTTCTTAATTTAGAAATAGGCCCTATTTGTAATACATATGATAGCAGTGATTATTTATAATAACCCATCATGGCTACAAACAAACAAAAAAAAAAAGATTTGTGTGCGTGGGTGTGTGTTGAATGAAACTAAATATATCACATGTTTTAATACCGATCTGATTGATTCATTCCACTGGGTTAACCAAACACGCCTACTGCCTATCTAGAGCTTGAACTAAGTCTATGTTCTATGTCATCATACAATATTTATATTACATTGTCTTGAATAACTATAAATTGCCATCACTTTATCATGAATCTGAAGTTAACCCAAGAGTCTGCCTGAGTATATGTCATACGTAATAAGAATGTTATATTTCCAGTAAGTCCATAAGTCAAGTACTTTTTTTTTCACATATGAAATAAAATATATTAATGAACCATTTATCTCGTGGGCGGACTGTTGTAAACTATTATCAAAACATTTTATATGTAACCAGTGTTTTTTTTTTGTTGTTGCAAGATCACTTTAAATTAAAAAAAAAAGGGGGGAAGGGGCTAAAGGAGGGGTTATTTTATAAAAAGTCAGCATTAATGTACGTTCTATCTTAGCTCTAATCTATGATTGTCAACATTAATGTACGTTCTATCTTAGCTCTAATCTATGATCGCCAACATTAATGTACGTTCTATCTTAGCTCTAATCTATGATTGTCAACATTAATGTACGTTCTATCTTAGCTCTAATCTATGATTGTCAACATTAATGTACATTCTATCTAAGCTCTAATCTATGATTGTCAACAATAATGTACGTTCTATCTTATCTTTAATCTATGATTGTCAACATTAATGTATGTTCTATCTTAGCTCTAATCTATGATTGTCAACATTAATGTTCGCTGTATCTTGGCTCTAATTGGATAAAAGTGTGCGTGTGTCTCTCTAGATTAGAATGATTAGAAAAAGCAAATTATTTAATGAGACTGAAAGGATGTAGACTGCATCTTTTTGTAACATCTTGTGGAGTATTTAGTAATGAACTTTCAGGCTACACGTTTCATAACTTACAGGTTATATGATAAAAAACAAACGACTGACAGTGTGAAACTTTCCTAAAGATCGGGTTTACCAGTTTTATGCTGGTAAAATTCAAGAAGTAAAATAATGTTGAACTGCACCTGCCTGTCTTTCATCCAGCACCTGCTGTGTTTGTGTATGACCTTCTCTTATGCTCCCTACTGATAAAGTAAAGTAATAAAAGAAAAAAAAAACAAAACTTAAATTTACTATAAATAGTTTATCTCATGTTGTTATACAACACTGTCTGAACGTATGGGCTATATCTCATGTTGTTATACAACAGTGTCTGAACGTGTGGGCTATATCTCATGTTGTTATACAACACTGTCTGAACGTGTGGGCTATTTATAGTCTAACAACAATGAGACATGGGCTGACATACTTGAGTTTGTAGCTTTCACTAAAGAAGGATACACTTTTATCAGACAGAAGTACTTACTGCTCACCACCATCAGAACGTAACACTCTCCAGACAACACTCTCCAGACGTTGCCGTTAGTAACAGTTGAGTTTATCTTCTTTACTGATATTATATTTACAGTTGTGTGGTGTCATCCAGAAATAAATTATACCTCTACTTATATACTAACTCATCAGTAAAGATTAAAAATACCTAAATGTATACCTCGGATATTTAACAAGACAGTTGATAATAAATGTGCACACGTACATGGGGGGGGGGGGCGCAAACCAGGCTAATCAACTGTTTTTCTGACCCACCCCCTTACACCCCGCCACCATATAACGTTCACACAAGATACAGCAGACTAACTACCCTCCTACCCCCTTCTCACTGAACATCAGTGAGGCTGATGGTGGGAGGGGGGAACTTCTGTAGGAAGGTGAGATGAAGGAAGTGATGAGTTTGTTTTGATACCCAGTACTTGGTGTGAGTCAACCTCGAGAGATGCCTGGGACTGAAGAACTTTTCAACAAAGGAAAAACACAATAATACAAATTCTTACATATTGTGTATTTCAGTATTCCGATTGAAGGGTTAAATATTTTCTGTGTCTGGAGATGGTGAAGGTATAGCTTCTTGTTATGAAACAAAGAACACAACCAATACATGCTGGTAGTACATATCTAGTGAAATATAATCAATACATGCTTGTAGTAAATATCTCTTGAAATATAAACAATCTCTTGAATTATAAACAATACATGATGGCAGTACATATCTCTTGAAATATAAACAATACATGATGGTTGTACATATCTCTTGAAATATAAACAATACATGATGGCAGTACATATCTCTTGAAATATAAACAATACATGATGGTAGTACATATCTCTTGAAATATAAACAATACATGATGGTAGTACATATCTCTTGAAATATAAACAATACATGATGGTAGTACATATCTCTTGAAATATAAACAATACATGATGGTAGTACATATCTCTTGAAATATAAACAATACATGATGGTAGCACATATCTCTTGAAATATAAACAATACATGATGGTAGTACATATCTCTTGAAATATAAGCAATACATGATGGTAGTACATATCTCTTGAAATATAAACAATACATGATGGTAGTACATATCTCTTGAAATATAAACAATACATGATGGTAGTACATATCTCTTGAAATATAAACAATACATGATGGTAGCACATATCTCTTGAAATATAAACAATACATGATGGTAGTACATATCTCTTGAAATATAAGCAATACATGATGGTAGTGCATATCTTGAAAGGTTGATTAGAGCCACTCGCCAGATTTTTTTTAAAGTAAGTACACCCATACCTCGCTTTACGGCCTAGATACGTTCCACGAAATTTTGCCGCTAAGCGAAAAGCCGTATAATGAATCAATTATTCTAGTACAAATCCATACAAATTCAACGAGATCGGTTCCAAGTTGTTCAAATATGTAACATGGTTTATGATTCAAAATGTATTTTCTCTTTTTATTTCATTTAAATTAAAGCTGCATACATTTATAAACAAAAAAAAACCATGTCATGTTACATAAAATATGAATCTGTTTATTTTTTTTTAAATGAAGACAATGACGTAATGGAAACCTGCAGATCAATGACGTCATCATTTTCCGCTGGTAAGGATGGGCGTGGCTTGCAAAAATTGTCCAACGTTGTTTATCTTGCCTTCTTGTTTATTTCGTTCTTCAATGAGTTATAACAGCTAATGGTTGAGTTAATTCCTCGAGAAATTGTGCGCTACGTCTGACTTCAGGATCGTTTTCAAGGAGGAGGTTCCGTATCAGCTTCAAGTAGAGCAAGCACATCACGTTCGTTCAAACCTTCCAAAATGTTTTGCCTAATTTCAGGAATAAAATTAACTTCAGTATTCAGTGCCGAACTTAGGGGTTTTAGGGCCCCTCTTTGGAGGCCCCTGCATTTTGACATTCGACAACATGACATAAGATTATGTATTTTATATTTAATGTAAAAAAAATAGGGGGGGGGGCTCAGGCTAAGGCCGGGGAGGGCTTTTGAATTTGGACCCCCTCCCCCCAACCTAGGTACGCTTCTGTCTGCAACAGTACTTTTTACACATTCTGGCCATATTTTTTTCCATCCATGGTTCATTGTTGTCAATTTTAATTCCTCCCATCATTCACTGATGCTGTCAACAGTTTCCTTGATGTTATGGTTTTTCCAAAATTGAAGATTCACCATCGGTTTCCCTTATGCTGAGTTTACGGAAAGTTCGGTGTAGGTAATGTGCCTTAAAAGTGATTATTGCGCCCTTTTCCATTGGTTGGATCAGTGCTGTTGTATTTTTCGGACATCTTCAGATAGTTCGGATAAATTAGGTAGGATGCCCTGGTGCATTATACAAAATAATCAAAATTTTTTCACTTCTGTACAAAAGTGTTTTTTTTTTTGGCCGTTATAGCGAAACATTTTAGGCCGTATATCGAAAACGTGCCATAAATGATGAAGGCCGTTATAGCGAAATGCCACAGCAAGTAGACTGCTTTGCTCCTAACTCTGGTAAAGCAGTATGTAGTAGTCCATTCGTCATTAAAAACATGACATTCTTCCTCAATCTTTCTTTTTTTTTTTGGCAGCACTCTTGGTTAAATCAACGTCTATTTGCTTTCAAATTACAATTTGCACAAAACCTTCCAAAATGTAAATTGTAAACAAATCTCTTCCGGTTTTCGAAAAGCAGATTCGAATGGGGGATGTTACAATTAATGGCTTGTAATAACTAATATTCTGAAGTTATTAAACCGATTTGACTTGACTTACTTGACTTAATCCTCTGACTCCACGTGGGAGCATAGGGCCTCTTCCAGCGAACTCTATTTTGGGCGTCTCTCTCCAGCTGAGCCCACGTCCATCCAGCTGCCTTCATCTCTCGCTCAGTGCAGCGTCTCCATGTCTCCTTTGGCCTGCCTGCTCTTCTCTTTCCCTGCGGGTTCCACTCTAGCGCCTGCCTTGTGACATTGTCTGGGCTCTTGCGCAGAGTGTGGCCTATCCAGCCCCATTTTCTCTTCCGGATCTCTTGGTCAATGGGGGTCTGCTTTGTTCTTTCCCACAGGGCGGTATTGGAGATTTTTTCTGGCCATCTGATACGTAAGATATTGCGGAGGCATCTGTTAATGAACACCTGCAGTTTTGTGGTGGTTGTCTTGGTCAGTCTCCAGGCTTCTGAACCATATAGTAGCACTGCTTTCACGTTGGTGTTGAAGATGCGGACTTTTGTCCGCCCAGAAAGTGCGGTAGAGTTCCAGATGGGACGCAAGGTATTGAAGGTGTGCCTCGCTTTGTTGATGCGGCTTCTGATGTCTTCGTCTGCTCCTCCATTCTTGCTCACCACACTGCCCAGGTAGACAAACTTGTCCACCTCACCGATGTTGGATTGGATCTTGTTGCTTGTTGTTTATCCGTATGGTTTCTGTCTTTTTGGTGTTGATGTTGAGCCCAACTTTGTTTGCTTCGTCTGCGAGCCTATTCAGTTTCTGTTGTGCATCTTGTTGCCGGTGTGACAGTAGGCTGACGTCATCTGCGAAGTCGAGGTCTTCAAGCTGCTTGGTGAAGGTCCATCGAATTCCTGTGTTTGCATTCTCAGTGGACTTCTTCATGATCCAGTCCACTACCAGAAGGAAGATGGTCGGCGACAACAAGCAGCCCTGCCTCACTCCGGTCCTGACCTCAAAAGGCTCCGTCAGCTTGCCTTTGTGGATAACCTGGCATGTGGAACTGGCGTACATTTGTTGGATGATGGCGATGAACTTGGGTGGGATCCCGTAGTGTGCCATGAGGTTCCAGACAACATCCCGGTCCACGCTGTCGAAGGCCTTCTCGAAGTCCACGAAGATTGAGTAGAGTGGAGACTGCCATTCAAGGGACTGCTCTATAATGATGCGCAGGGTGGCGATGTGGTCGGTGCACGACTTGTCCTGCCGAAAGCCTGCCTGTTCGTTTCTTAGTCTTTTGTCTAAAGCCTCCTTCAGTCTCTCTAGCATGATGCGCGTCAAGATCTTGCTGGGAACAGACAGGAGCATGATGCCTCGCCAGTTGTTACAGCTGGATAGGTCACCTTTCTTCGGGAGCTTGACGAGGTGCCCTTGTCTCCATTCAGCAGGTACTTGTTCTTGCGTCCAGATTTTCTGGAGCAGAGGGAGAAGCATGTTTGTTGTTGTGGGGACATCGGCTTTCAGGCCTTCTGGTGGTATGCCGTCTGGACCTGCGGCTTTGCCTGATTTGATATTCTTCACCGCCTTAGTGATCTCCACTTTAGTGGGTGGGTTGGTGTTGACATCTAGAAGACTGTCTGCTGGTGGTATAGTAGGGGGTTGTTTTGGTGGGGGTCTGTTCAGAATTTCTGTGAAATGCTGGGCCCAACGTTCTCTCTCCTGACTTTCAGTTGTGATGGTTTTCCCGTCTTTGTCTTTCACAGAGCACATTTGCTGCGTGTTCTTGCCTGCCAGGGTCCTGGTAATTTCGTACAGCCTCTTCATATCTCTCTTGCCTGCTGCTGTTTCTGCCTCCTCCGTTAGGTCGTGGATGAATTTCCTCTTGTCTGCTCTGGCGCTCTTCTTCTCTTTCTTGTTTATTTCCGAGTACTTTGCCTGCAGGTCTCTTTTCTCCTGTTGGTCATGACTGTGGTTGATCCTCTCTTTCAATGTTTTCCTCTCATCCACGAGGTCCCAGGTGCTTGCGGTCAGCCACTCCTTGCGCTTTTTTGTCTTCCTTCCCAGGACTTCTTTGCAGCTCTTTTTAATCTCCTGCCAGTGTTCCTCTATTGTTTTCTCAGCCAAGTCAGCTAGTGCCTCAAAGCGGTTTTTCAGGCTGCATTGGTACTCTGTGGTTTTTCTGGTGTCTTTCAGGCTCTGGACGTTGTACTTGAAGGAGGGTCTCTGTGCTCTGTCCTTGTGGGCTCTCAGTTTCAGCTTCACGGTAGCCTGCACTAGGTGATGGTCCGATGCAGCGTCTGCTCCTCGTTTCACCCTCACATCCAGAAGGTTTCTCCTCCACTTGCGGCCGATGGAAATGTGGTCTATCTGGTTCTTAGTTTTTCCATCAGGGGATATCCAGGTCTTCTTGTGGATGTTTTTGTGAGGGAAGATGGTGCCTCCAATGACTAGGTAATTGAAAGCGCAGAAATTTGTGAACAGTTCTCCGTTGTTGTTCATATCTCCAATGCCATGTTTGCCCATGATAAGCTCTTTATTAGTGTTGTCGTTTCCTACTTTGGCGTTCAGGTCCCCCATCAGTATCTTGAGGTCTCTTCTGTGCACTTTGTCAATGGTATTTTGTAAGGCACTGTAGAAGTTGTTTTTCTCTTCTTCATCTGCCGTGTTGGTAGGGGCGTAACACTGTATGATGGTGACGTTTCTTCCCTTGGACTTGAATCGTGCTGTCAGTATCCTTGCAGAGACAGGCTCCCACTCTATCAGTGCCTTGGCTGCATCTGGTGTCATGAGCAGTCCAACTCCCTGTACATGTTCTTCTTCTGGCCCAGAGTAGATGAAAGTTTCTCCACTTGCCAGTTTGGTATGTCCATTTCCATTCCATCTGGTTTCGCACAGTCCTAAAATTTGGAGCCCATATCGTTTCATCTCTTTTGCGACTTGTGCTGCTTTGCCACTTTCATACAGGGTTCGGATGTTCCAGGTTCCGATCTTGGTTTTGGTCTCGGCTGTCAGAAGATAGGTCGGCGCACTGACTTCCCGAAGGCTTTCACCAGCTCGCGTCATAAGCTCTACTGGAGAGATATCTTCATCCTCAGCTAGGTTGCTTTCTAAGTTCGTTGTTTCGGTTTCTATAACAAGCTTGTTTTTTTACGGGAGTGGGTTGTTAACCCCCAGCCCAACCCCCAACCTGGAGGACCAGTGGACTGCTTTTCGTCTGGCCTCTACTCGTTGACCTGTCTGGCATGGGAGGCCCTACCAGGAGCACGAGGCTCCAGCCAGCTTAGCTCTCGGGGTTATCAAAGCACGCAAGCCCCCCCCCCCCCACCGCGGCAAGGTGGCAGTCCTTGGGGAGGATTAAACCGATTTAATATCCCTCAAATTCAAATGAAATAGTCGGAATAAAATTTCAAAAATATAGCGGAAAATCTAAACAAAGAAAATTACAATCGACATAGGATCGCAACGTGATCATGCACACAGGCCGCATAATATACTCTGATGGGCCGCATGCTGCACGCGGCTCGTAGTTGGTCCACCCCAGCAATAATACACGTACTTCAAAAAAAATATGAAAGTGTTAATCTCAAACATATATGACAAAATGACATATTTCAAAAGTAATGATTAAATAATACATGTTAGTAAACAGGTTTACATATAGTCTTTCGATGCAACCTTGGGGTGTGGGGTCGACAAAACTGAACAGTTAAAAGGAGAATCAAATGTGAAGAGATAAGATTCATAGTCACAACAAATAGTCACAGCAAATAGACACGTAGCATATCAATATACGGGACCAAGGGTAATTGTGAAATGTGTGGCCACAAGTTGTAAGGGTAGTCTGTGTGTTGTATCACAGAATCTACTTTCTAATGTAGCCCTCGTCGACACTCCCAAAAGTCCGTCACCGATGGAGCAGATCTATAAAAACAATCACAACATACAATTTGATTTGCCTCTATATTAACCATAGTACATATCGGAGGTTCAAATGTCATCTCCTTTTTCTGGTTGCGTCTCAGTCACATTGATATCTGACTTTTTATCATAACGAATGTTGGGGGGTGTTTAGTACTTGTTTTTTTTTACCATAACAAAGAAATAAAACCAGTAGAATGGCAACAATAATGATTTGATTATATCATTCCATAGGGTGTAATATCCCCTCTTAAATTCTTACAATAACATTTATGACAAGCAAAATATGAGCATTATATATTAGTTCAGTTTACATTTGACTATAAAAGTATGAATTGTATATGTTACGCTCATTTTACATTTGACTGATATAGAAGGAAACATGCCGTCGTCCTTGTCATATTTCCCACAATGTTATTGTGTGCGGACGGATGGTATAGCGCTCGTCTGTCGACCTGAGGGTCACTGGTTCGATCTTCGGTGAGGACCAATGGATATTTCAGGTCATGGCTTAAGTCTCCGCTATGTCTCCCGTGGTGACTCCATGGCCATTGCACTATCGTCTATGGTGAAGATAAAAGAAGGGCACTGCAAAAACCGTCCCATTAGTGGTTTATAGGATCTAAGAGATTTCATCTCATCTCACCGACTTTATTCAAAAGTAACTTGTACAAGTCCGATATATTTTTTTAGGAAGTATTTCAAATTTAAACATGCACAGTGTTTGTCTTAAGTTTGAAAAGCCTTAAACTTTTAAGACTTTAGTTTGCAGGTAACATTCATACATTTAAACAAGTATGAAAAGAAATGCATGTAATAGGGAATAATTATATGTTTGTATATGTGTTTGTGTGTTTGTTTTTATGTGTGCATATGTGTGTTTGTATGTACGTTTGATGTGTGCTAATTAAATAAGTGAAATGTAGAACAATGTTTCTATTATGATGACATTTGAGATGCACCCATGTCAGTTTCATTGCTCACTTGAAATAATCAGGATGGATGAATTGTTGATACTCAGACAATCTATTTTTTGAACTGTCATATACGGTTGACACCCAGACAATCTTTTTTTTGAACTGTCATATGCGGTTGACACAATCTATTTTTTGAACTGTCATATACGGTTGACACAATCTATTTTTTGAACTGTCATATACGGTTGACACAATCTATTTTTTGAACTGTCATATACGGTTGACACAATCTATTTTTTGAACTGTCATATACGGTTGACACAATCTATTTTTTTAACTGTCATATACGGTTGACACAATCTATTTTTTGAACTGTCATACACGGTTGACACAATCTATTTTTTGAACTGTCATATACGGTTGACACAATCTATTTTTTGAACTGTCATATACGGTTGACACAATCTATTTTTTTAACTGTCATATACGGTTGACACAATCTATTTTTTGAATTGTCATATACGGTTGACACAATCTATTTTTTTAACTGTCATATACGGTTGACTCAATCTATTTTTTGAACTGTTATATCCGGTGTAGTTAAAAAACCAAAAACAAAGAAATAGTTGTTGGCTTTTGTTGTTTAGCTGATGATTTTATTTTAACTGTCATTTTTGTGAAACAGAGTCTAAGTGGTGAATACTTGCGACTTTTTGCCAGGGAGTTCACACTGAGACCACAGATAACGTTCGTGTACGTTCGATAGAATGCACGCAATGTGTGTCAATGGATATAACACTTTTTGACGTAATGTCTGTGCATAGTTCACAAAGAGATAAAACTTCCTCATAGTGATTCAACTTTGTAGTGACTGAGAATAAATTTATTCAAGAAATAACTGAAGGGGTTATTAAACTATTTCCTTTTTCTGTTAGCATTCCTTTTGTAAATCTTTCTTTGGAGTATACTGAGTTTCATATAACCGCTGAAGAATACACATAAATTAAGATTATTTAACCCTTCATAACATAAATTAAGATTATTTAACCCTTCAAAACATAAATTAAGATTATTTAACCCTTCATAACATAAATTAAGATTATTTAACCCTTCATAACATAAATTAAGATTATTTAACCCTTCATAACATAAATTAAGATTATTTAACCCTTCATAACATAAATTAAGATTATTTAACCCTTCATAACATAAATTAAGATTATTTAACCCTTCATAACATAAATTAAGATTATTTAACCCTTTATAACATAAATTAAGATTATTTAACCCTTCATAACATAAATTAAGATTATTTAACCCTTTATAATCTTAGTAATGAGCTGTTATTTTTGCAAATGTGTTTTTTTTTTGTTTACGAATTCTTCAGTGGTGCAGTTATCTTAGCCAAACATTCATATTTTTAATGGAAAACTGCCTCACATATAAATTTGTATTTATGCTTGTGAAAACGTAAGAGAGTTACAAGAAAAAGTAAAATGCCTATTAGATCCGAGGTTCTCAACCATTGGTACTCGTTGCCCGAGGGGTAAGGGAAAGGTTATCCACGGGCAGGTAGAGACATAATTTTCGTTTTAAACAATCAAGAGTTCGAAGTACGTTGCTAGTTTGCTGCGCGACTCATCTCCATACCACGTCTCTAAGTATCACATTAGAAAGGTAAGCACGTTTCATTTTGAAAATATGTATTTTTTATTCGCGAACTTACGTGTGCCACTCATACTTCCCACTGCGTTATGCAGTGCTCGATTTAAGAAAATACCAGTGCCGGGGATGAACACAAATTTCCGCAGAGTTGAGGATATCCCCGGCACTGAGACTTGTCATCCCTAGTTGGGATATATTAGCTAAAGCAGAGCCGGGATATCCCCGGCATCCCCGCGGTAAATCGAGCCCTGGTTATATACACTTCGTATACTAATTGTCAAGATCATTGGCGATCTGTGACAGCCATTGTCTTGTGTGTATGATCACCTACTGAGTTTGGGCGAGTATTTGTATTTTACCCAGCCACGTGGTTCCACAGGACGCACACAACACAACAAGAAATGAGATCACAACACATGCAAAATCAACGAATAGTGTTTCTTTACATGAGACGACAACTATTGTTCAATACAAGGAGCAAGTAGCTTTATCAGCTATCTGAACAATAATACATCTGTCATGCAGAATACAATTTTGGTCCCTACCTGTGGCTGATAGTTCTAAAATGAACTCAGGACTGAGCTTGTCGAACTCTTAAGTGAGACCTGAGGTATCCATCATATATGGCATCCCTGCCTTATGGGAACCGTCCAAGCGTCTGCATGCATCTGGTCTGCCGAATTCCACCTAATCAATATGAGACCCGCATACCGTAGCGCACGACCTCTTTACTGCTCATGGGCTGAGTCCGTTGCCTCTACCTCATGTAGCTCACATCTCCAACCCAGCTCAGCCTGTTTCACCAGCCCAGGTTCAAGTCGATCCGACTGGCTCCTAGTCCGAGCTCTACCCCTTTCTTAACTCCACTATCCAACTCTACTGAAGTCACAGCCGCACTTGGCTTTTATCTCACGCTTCATGCGCGCGGAAACTTCCGCTCCGCTGACCAATGGTCAGAGTCCCCCATAGGCCACACTCATCACGAGTGTCAGTGACCAGTAAGTATTAGGCCCCATCCACTGAGTGGGTCAGTGATCAGCAAGCGTGGGGGGGGGGATAAGCAGAGATTTTACCGCTCTCCCGCTCGCATCTACTAAGCCGAATTTCCTTTAATCATTTCCCAGATGGCGTCAGCTTGTCTGCTAAGTGGGTTAATTGCCCTGTCGCTAGACGGTGTTGACTAGGGAGCGACCGATAATCGGATCGCTATCGGTATCGGACCGATATTGGCACTATCGGTTAATATCGGATCGGCCGATTGTTGTAGGGAGCGACCGATAGTCGAACCGATGTTGGCACTATGGGTTAACTGTCGGACCGGCCGTTTTTTTGGCTGCCGATACATTGTTTTTTTTTTTCACAACAGAGTTGCAGAAAAAAAAAATCAGTAAATAACCCAATTCTATAACCAGATCAGACAAGATTTAAAAAAAAGGAAAAAAAAAAACCCGTACACAGAAATTGTCACGTATACATCAGAGATACGACCTTGAAACAATAGGATTGGCATTTCTTAATTCTAATGTATGACCTTGAATGATACAATTAGTGAACATCTGTGTGTATTTTTTGTTGGGATGGGAAGTTGGGGGGGGGGGAACAAGACTTACGTGTGGGCGTAGTGTCTCGAAATATGACAGGGAAGGGGTAAGCATGGGTTGACATACGTCATGAGCTGTAGCATGAGAGAAACACTGTTTGGCATTGTTGTTGATTAAAAAAAAATATCGGTATCTGGGGGGGGGGGTGTTACAAAATATGTGAACTAAGCTTGAAATACGTCATATAGCACGATAATAACACGTGTTTGGCATTGTTGTTGCTTAAGGGGCTGTCCATTAATTACGTCAACAAAATAGGGGGGAGGGGGGGGGTCAGAAAATTTTTGACAATTGTTGACAAGGGGGGGGAGGTCAAGAAAAGTTGACGTCAACAATGTTACTTTTTTAAATTGAATATAATTACTTAATAAATAGGAAAATTAAGCAGCGTTTGTAGTTTTGTGTTACACACTCGCTTAACATTCAGTATTTTAATTAAACTAACTATATTCCTACTAATTTTGCCACATAAACATTTTGGAAGCCACCTTTTTTAGGGGGGTAATCAAATGTTGACGTAATTTTATAGGGGGGGTCTCTGGAAGTTTGACAAGTTGTTGACAGGGGGGGGGAGGTAAAAATCGACAAAAATTTGTTGACATAAATAATGGACAGCCCCTAAAAAGAAAATATCGGTATCGGTAAAAATGCTGGGGAATATCGGTATCGGACTATCGGTAAAAAGGCATATCGGTCGCTCCCTAGTGTTGACCACAGTGCAAACATCTGGTAAGTCGCTATCCGACCAACACCTTTGTCTACTCCCTTTGTTATCTTCTCCTAGGTTGATGACGCAACCGTGGGCCCCCGGGGGGTGTTGGAAGATGGAAGATTTCATACACAAATTCCCAGAGACTGTAACACTAACAAAATATCATTGCTTAAACTAAGAGTTAAATTCATTAGCTTGAAACAATTGGCTGTCATAATATTTTACTGCAGTTTATTAGTATAAAAATGTATATAACTTAGCGTTCTAGGCAGTTTTAAGGCATGGGTCCATCAGGGCACATGTCATGTAGCCCTATGAGTTTAAGAATGCCCTGCTAAGTTACATTTACTTATTTTTCTATTCCTGTCGATGTCCCCACTTCCCCCTGGCTCTGGTTGTTCGGCTAATTTCTTAATATTTGTTGTTTGCGGGAATATTTTGTAGTTATCTCTATTATTGGCAGACCTTAAAACTATATCTCGGTTAAAGGAAGTTTTACCATAACTTTCAATTTAATAATAATTACTTTTTGTAATTTGAAACTCCTGTCAGATTTGTTAGAATGTTCACAACAGTATTCTGTTAATGAACTTCAAAAATACGAAATGGTGTATTTGGTGATTTCTATCAAAGCACTTCTGGAAAAATAATTGCACAAAGTGATACGACTTGCTTTTTGTTACCATGGCTACTGTGATTATTTAAAAAAAATAATATACACTATTTATGATGGTACAGGTCTGGCTATAGTTGGTGAAGTGTTTCAAGTACCGTAGTGTCACTGACAAA
This sequence comes from Bulinus truncatus, assembly GCA_021962125.1. Taxonomy (NCBI): domain Eukaryota; kingdom Metazoa; phylum Mollusca; class Gastropoda; family Planorbidae; genus Bulinus; species Bulinus truncatus. The sequence continues at coordinate 1,764,911 of JAGDYQ010000087.1, read as the reverse complement.
GTTCATAGAGCCATAGGATTGGCTGTACGATACCAACATTTTTGTCTGTCCTATTTGAACTGAGTTTTGTTGTATACTAGGCACTGTTGATACTGTACAAAGGAGTACTATAACAATAATGACACCACATTGTTTATTAAATGTAGAATTATGTTGATTGGATTAAAATGTGATTTTTTTAAATTAGCGGAAAACGGTAATATTTCTGTTTATCTATTATGCAATAATCGTATTGATGGTACCACAAGTTTGTTGGTGTAATGAAACGTTTTGAGAATGTTGGAATGATTTAGTTGTTCGGAATAAAACTGAAGTATCTCATCAAAAGATTCACACCATTATAATTAATGTTTAACAGAAACATATTTAGATAAAAATGTAACAAGTGGAAAGTTATTTATATCAGTAGTTGTGTAACAGTAAAACTTTTATTAAAATAAGAGGCTAGTACATCTGATATCTTGTTATTAACCAATAATTAACCAGTAATTTTAATTGCGACTTCGAGAAAAGTCGAGTTAAGACAGTTTTCAACTGTTAACTTTCTGGACCAAATTAGCTGTGTATATGTAAGATTATTTTGCTTCTCAGGTTAACACATATCAGTGTTTGATAAATGAATTTTTACTTACATGTGTTCGACACAAAAATACTTTAGAACATTGTTTTTTTTTGTAAACGATACAGATGCACATCTTGAATTCTACTAATGATTTTTAATTAATATATTTTTGCAGGGGTTTTTTTGCTCAATAAGAGGTGGTGGGTCTCTTCAATAAGAGGTGGTGGGTCTCTGAAGTTTTTAACTTTTTACCAAATGAAGAAAACTATAAGAGGTGCCGGGTTGCATTTCAGAGGTGCCGGATCGCAGATCCGGCGCGCTACATGGCAAAAAAAACCCCTGTATTTTTGTATAATCATGTCTGGCGGTATTTTTTCGTAAACGTTTTAAAATTTACAACCGGAATCGGTCTGTTATTGCAAACAGCCCAACATTTCAACTTAGTGACCTCCGCGGTTCATGAACTGCAGTATAAGAACCACTGAACTACATCAACCATAGAATCGAAGGTTGTGACATAAAGAACTGAAGGTTGTGACATAAAGAACTGAAGGTTGTGACATAAAGAACTGAAGGTTGTGACATAAAGAACTGAAGGTTGTGACATAAAGAACTAAAGGTTGTGACATAAAGAACTGAAGGTTGTGACATAAAGAACTGAAGGTTGTGACATAAAGAACTGAAGGTTGTGACATAAAGAACTGAAGGTGTGACATAAAGAACTGAAGGTTGTGACATAAAGAACTGCACTGAGAAGAGCACATATATATATATATATATATTATCGAAGTTATTCTAGTTAATAACCCCCCCCCCCAACAGTCACTTGCACACTTTCCAACATCCTGGTCACTTAGGACGGTAGCCACTCGTTCAGTGTGTTGAATAGTTGGCTGTTACATAAGTGGTATAGTAACAAAAGATGTCACACACAATTTCTTTCTCTAGTAAACAATGGCTGTAGACAATATACATCAAAGACCACTACATATATTTACAATCATCATGTTATTATTGAAACAAAAGAATACAAATGTTTTTGCAATCTCTTTCTTAAAAAAATATATATTTGAATTCAGCGTCTGATTTGAATGTGACAGTTTAAAAAACAACAACTATGTAACAGCAAGCCTCAAAATTATATTATTTTTAATGAAAAAGAAAGTAGACATTCTAAAGGAAGGCTTTTAATAAATGTAATGGCTTCAGTGGCGTCACTAGGGTTGGTGTCACCCGGCGCGGTAACTCATGGTGTCACCCCTCTCATGACACCCCGGTCTCCATATTTTTTTTCCAGAGACCGTATATATGTGCACATTAGGGTGATAACTATTTTCATTTTTTTTCGTAATGAAACTGAAACCCCTTACATTCGAGGAACAATTGTATGTAGATGGCAGTAGCAACATTAATTTTTTTTTAAATTGAAAAAAGTTCCCCCACCTTTTAATTTTTGTTTTCTCATATCGCGCAGTTTGACGCTCGGTTTCGATTTCACACTGAATTATTATATATGACTTTCTAGACTGCTTTTAAGCACATTTCAGTCGTCTGTTTCCATTTGTTTATAAACAAGGCACTTACTATACTCATCTTCCCTCATCTTCTAAACAGAAAAGGTATCCAACTAATTCTATCTGTTGAAAAGCTAATCAATTCACAAGGATGCCGACAAACCGTCAAATTCTTGGAAACTTCACTTTTTCTGTTCAATAGCCAGAAACGGCATGACTGGATCGAATCAAATTATGATTACTGATATAGAATTGTTTCCGAGGGAAATTCAAAGACTTTCCCCCACTATTATCCAGCACACTAATCAGAATGAAACTCAATGGTCTAATTGATTTATATGACAAAAACAAAAAGAAACCATCTGATAACACTTCTCGAGTTATTTGATGTCACCAACGTTAATGGAGAATGGAAAAGCACAGAGGATAAAAAAGAGCTCTACAAGAGGCAAGTTAAAAGTGGAGGAAAGATTGGTTATTCAATTGTCAAACAAGCCCCTTTGGAATCATTCCACCTAAGGAAAATGAATCCGACTATCAAAAACTCAATCTCAAGCCAGCTTTTCTCTACAACGTACAAACCTACAAAAACACATACAACTGTCTCACAACCTGCACAAACACATAAAACAATCCTAAAACCTACATAAACACGGTTAATAACTGTCTCAAAACCTACACAAACAAACACAACTGTCTCTATAAACTACACAAAAACACAATACTAATTGTCTCCAAAAACCTACACAAAAACATACTAACTGTCTCGCAATCCGCTGGATTCTGAAAATCCCTGCGCTTCTTCACCTGAGTCGCCAACTATTTCTTAAACGTCATCTTCTGAATGCAAACCGAAATACTAAGATGCTAGAACTGAACGTGGGGTTTACTAGTACTGAAAAACATTTCCCACATAAAGCATGACGTTCTTGCAACCATTCTGAACAGGTCATGATGCCGTTCCAAGTCAAGCGGGAAAAGGCCTGGAAACGAGTAATCTCTGAAGGACGGAAAATAGAAAACTAAAATTGTTCAAAAACTTCGTAGCAAGATCCCTATTGCTCAGTTTTGATGGTAAAAGAGTGCAAGGGGAAGAGAATCAAGTAGGTTTGCTGAAAAGATGACAACCGAAATCAAACTCGGCATTCTCCAATGTGAGAGTGGTTCTGCCGCGGCCATTCACAATGAACTAGCATCAGCTAATAGATGAATATGATGCTTGAGAAAATATTTGTATGTTAATTTGCAACACGACCGCAGAAATACTAACCGTTTGCACGGGATTGTAGAGCTCATGCAGGATGATGTCTTGAGCAAGAGCTTTCAGAAGCCAGAATGTATTGACTGTCAGCACAATGTACTCGACCTTCTTCTGAAACATGTCATGAATTTTCTTATTCAAGAACCAACGAGCAAACAAGAACTCAACTATTCCTTCATGGGCAAATTCCAACACTCGGGAACTATGTCACTCTTCAAAGATGATTACCGCTTCTTGTGACAAAAGATGTTAGCTGAGGCGAGAAACCGTTGACTGTTATATACATCAGCTGGAATAAATTACCAAATTTACACCAGGCAAGATGGAATTCATGCAATATTTACTGTTATAGCATTATTTCTGATACCAGAGTGGCGCAGTATTCTCCTTCTGCCTGCAACATCATCTGCTACGAATGGGCAAATGCTTGGTTCGATTCGCAACACTACAATGAAGCGTCCTTCAATGAACTGTTTACCTCACTCATCAAGATAAAATGCAAGAAGAATTTTTATATTCCAAATGATCAAGGGTTTTTTTTTATCTGGCTATTTATTCTTGTGTTAATTTACTATTTATTTTTTTTTCCACATATGTTTGTCTCGAAGCATTTAAGACTGCCGTATTTATATAATTATTTTGATTTATCAGAATATACATTCAGAATTATTAAAGTCTGCCTCCAGAAAGTCTAAATATCTTCTCACACAACTACCATCACTTAGGACACGGCCATGACACTCGTGGCATTCACAGGGACTGCTTAACTCCCTTACCTCCTGTTTATGGGTGTTTTATTTTATTGGGCAAACGTCATATTGTTACAATCAAAAGAAACCCACTAAACACCAATTAAACAGTTTTCTTTTTTTCAAGTGACTAAAGGTATGTCAGTGCTGTGGTACCTGTTACTTACTGTAAGGTATTTAGCAGAGGATGACTCACATGAACTCAATGATATAGACGCATTTCTTTTTTTTATTATGTTGTGAAAAAATACTTTAAAAGACCATCACCGTAGACCAGTGTTTCCCAAACTGAGATATGCTTACCCTTAGGGGTACGCGAAGAGCTTGGTAGAGTAGGCGATGGTGGGATACAAACCGTAAAAACAACAACCACATACATTATTGCCGCGAACATCTGCTACATATGAACATAATGACGGTGTTGAAAACATCTGCTACAGATGAACATAATGACGGTATTGAAAACATCTGCTACAGATGAACATAATGACGGTGTTGAAAACATCTGCTACAGATGAACAAAATGACGGTGTTGAAAACATCTGAAAGATGTGCATGGCGATATTGTTATCACAGTTATCTCTCTCTTAAAGTACTTCGCGGAACGGAATGAACTATTAAAAACAAAAGCATCTTAAAAACTCAGACAAAAGCAATGAAAGCGCTGGTAATGGATGCCGGTGAAAGAAGAGAAGAGGTGTTTGACAGGAGGTGACAGTGAACAAACACATTCTAGAACTTCGTATGACATACTTTTAATTGCACCATATCGCTAATGTGCTTCACAAGTCAATGAATCAACTGATATTGTGAAATTTGTCACAATTATGTGAAGAACTAGGCAGCAATCAAACTCAGGGCAGCAATCGTACTCAGGGCAGCAGTCGTACTCAGGGCGGCAGTCGTACTCAGGGCAGCAATCATGTTCAGGGCAGCAGTCGTACTCAGGGCAGCAATCGTACTCAGGGCAGCCATCGTACTCAGGGCAGCAATCGTACTCATACTCGTATGACATACTTTTAATTGCACCATATCGCTAATGTGCTTCACAAGTCAATGAATCAACTGATATTGTGAAATTTGTCACAATTATGTGAAGAACTAGGCAGCAATCAAACTCAGGGCAGCAATCGTACTCAGGGCAGCAATCGTACTCAGGGCAGCAATCATGTTCAGGGCAGCAATCGTACTCAGGGCAGCAATCGTACTCAGAGCAGCAATCGTACTCAGAGCAGCAGTCGTACTCAGGGCAGCAATCATGTTCAGAGCAGCAATCATGTTCAGGGCAGCAATCGTACTCAGGGCAGCAATCATACTCAGCTTCTTTATTTGATCGATGTTCATTGGCTATGTCGAGGTATAATTCTACACCGTCAATACTATACATGAACTGCAATATTTTTTCTCAATGAGCTGTTTAAACTGTTTACATGAATAGAAAAACAACTTTTTCTGAAATGAAATGCTAAGCAAATATATTTCTGTTTCTAATTGTGTCAACATATCTATGCAAGTCAAAGAAATTTCCATCGTTTACATTCAAGATAAAGTTAATCAAACTATGGTAAAATTAAATATGTGGTAAAAGAGAAGTGGTAATGGAGAAGTTGACTCCTTTCTCTATTCATCAGTTTATAACAAGGTCCGGTGATAAAATTGATGCTGATACTTTGAAATGTATAACAAACCAGTGCCTAAAATAATGTTTTCCAGATTTAAACAAAAATATTAGATGTAAAAGAAATCCGTTCAAAATAAATACAGCGCACAAGACAGACGGTATTTCACTTGCAGAATAAGAACAATATTTAATTGAATTTAGTTTCAGATGGACTCTAGAGAAAAAACCATAAATTTATTTGATAATAACGTCATTCTGTTTGTAACTCAATTGTGTATTCCGTTTTAACAAAGAAAGTCATGAGTTAAAACTTTCTTCATATCTATGTGAAGCTATGGTTTTAACATTTGTAAACATTAAGTCCAAAAAAAAAACGGTATTTTGGATGAAGAACTGCATCTCAGATTGAAATTAACAACCAGGAAACCAAATTGTTTGTTCTCTCAACATAATCTATATAAATCATTAATTATAATAAATTGTATTTATTGTAAAACTTATTTTATTATGAATGAATTTTATTTTTCGTTTATTATTTATGTACAAAAATTTATTTTAATCAAATGTGGGTTTTTTTTTTCAAGAGGGTTACTTAGTATTACAAAACATAAGATGAGAGTACTGGATGTGAAAAGTTTAGGCAACACTACCTAAGTCAGTTGATCAATATTAAGTGGACAAAATGACAGAAAAATGGCTTATTGTGAAACTCACAAAACTAAAACAAAAATGCACATGATCACACTCAACCACCCAATCCCTAGACAGCTACTGGTTGCAGCGAGCATCTGACCTAGACAGCTACTGGTTGCAGCGAGCCTCTGACCTAGACAGCTACTGTAGCAGCGAGCCTCTGACCTAGACAGCTACTGGTTGCAGCGAGCCTCTTACCTAGACAGCTACTGTAGCAGCGAGCCTCTGACCTAGAAAGCTACTGTTCAGGGCAGCAATCGTAGCAGCGAGCATCTGACCTAGACAGCTACTGGTTGCAGCGAGCCTCTGACCTAGACAGCTACTGTAGCAGCGAGTCTCTGACCTAGAAAGCTACTGGTAGCAGCGAGCATCTGACCTAGACAGCTACTGGTAGCAGCGAGCCTCTGACCTAGAAAGCTACTGGTAGCAGCGAGCATCTGACCTAGACAGCTACTGGTAGCAGCGAGCCTCTGACCTAGACAGCTACTGGTAGTAGCGAGCCTCTGACCTAGAAAGCTACTGGTAGCAGCGAGCATCTGACCTAGACAGCTACTGGTAGCAGCGAGCCTCTGACCTAGAAAGCTACTGGTAGCAGCGAGCATCTGACCTAGACAGCTACTGGTAGCAGCGAGCCTCTGACCTAGACAGCTACTGGTAGTAGCGAGCCTCTGACCTAGAAAGCTACTGGTAGCAGCGAGCATCTGACCTAGACAGCTACTGGTAGCAGCGAGTCTCTTACCTAGCCAGCTACTGGTAGCATCGAGCCTCTGGCCTAGACAGCTACTGGTAGCACCGAGTGTTGAGGACCCCTATGAGGGTGCCCTTGGCTTGTTTCTAAGAGTATGAGGGCTGACTCAATGATGACATGTATTTGTATTTGTGTTTCTACCACACACAGTCTCACCAACGATTAAACGTACAATAAGTGACGATGATCAATTCAACAAGTGTGTACAGCGACAAAATATATTTATTTACAGAGACACCAGTCCGTAATAGAGATCTGGTGGTCTTTAAAATCATAAGCAAAAGTAATCCAAAAATGCCAAAGATTAATCCAGTATCAATGAATAGAATCAAAGGGACGTTCTCTCGATAGATCCCCCTTCTCTCTCTTTCTATCTCTCTCTCTCTCACTTGATCGACTCTCCCTCTCGGAGATCACTCAGTCGAATCCTCGACCCGCTCACGATTCAGACTCTCGGTCGAATGTCTATAAATCTATCTTAAATTCCTCATATCACTTTTCTCACGTGACCCCTAGCCAATCAATTCTAATATCTGTTTATGTCGAATCAGGGGGTGGAGCCTAGAGGGGAGGGGGGGAGAACTATGTCATACCGACAAAGACGAGAGTAACTGGCCATCGAGCGGGTCTCTGTCCCTTTGAAGAAGCCGACCGTAGCACAGGAGTCAAGTGGTCAGAGAGAATCCCCCGTGGAATGTAACGTATTTCTGCCAACCGTGGCTTTGTTTGTCGACAGAGGGGTTTTATCTGTTCCGCTGTCCACCTGCGGTATGACGCAATTACGGGGGTGGGGTAAAAAGGGTGGAGAACTTGCGAACGGGAACGTATACTACCATACAGGGTATAATATACGTCTTAATTTTATTAATACTATTAAGTCAAGGGAAGGAATAAAGGGGATGGTTTCGACAGATTACTCACAACCCGTGACACCGAGTCTTTTACCTAGACAGCTACTTGTAGCAACGATCCTCCGACCTAGACATTTACTGGTAGCAACAAACCTCTGACCTAGACAGCTACTGGAAGTAGCGGGCCTCTGACCTAGACAGCTACTGGGAGCAGTGAGTCTCTTACCTAGACAGCTACTGGTAGCAGCGAGCCTCTGTCCTAGACAGCTACTGGTAGCAGAGAGCCTCTGATCTAGACAGCTACTGGTAGCAGCGAGCCTCTGACCTAGACAGCTACTGTAGCAGCGAGCATCTGACCTAGAAGCTACTGTAGCAGCGAGCATCTGACCTAGACAGCTACTGGGAGCAGTGAGTCTCTTACCTAGACAGCTACTGGTGGCAGCGGGCCCCTGACCTAGACAGCGACTAGCAGCAGAGAGCCTCTGATCTAGACAGCTATTGGTAGCAGCGAGCCTCTGACCTAGACATCTACTGGTAGCAGCGAGCCTCTGACCTAGACAGCTACTGGTAGCAGCGAGCTTCTGACCTAGACAGCTACTGGTAACAGCAAGCCTCTGACCTAGCCAGCTACTGGTAGCAGCGAGCCTCTGACCTAGACAGCTACTGGTAGCAGCGAGCCTCTTACCTAGACATCTACTGGTAGCAGCGAGCCTCTGACCTAGACAGCTACTGGTAGCAGCGAGCTTCTGACCTAGACAGCTACTGGTAGCAGCGAGCCTCTGAGTGTCTCAAAGTGTTTTGACCATGCATTTATCTTGCTGTGATAGTATGTTCCTTTTTTGTGACTTTTAAAAGTAAGTATTACTTTTAATAATAAGGTTATCACATGAGTGTCACAGGTTCCAAAACATTCCCAGTACTTATTGGTTGAACTGTAGTGTCAAAGAAATGTGGGTGGGGGAATAAACCAGACTTAACATATTTAAAAAAAAAGGAATGGCGGAGAGACGAATGGCTAGAAAATTTGAGGTGGTGTTGGTTTGGAGGCTACAAATCCATTAAAAAGTGAATAAATGATCCTGGGAAAAAATGTATTTGATAAAATGTGTAATATTTTTCCATGCACTATACATAGTATCATTTAATTTCAGATTATTCTATGAGTGTGTGGATCCAACTATGATGTCTATAAACGACATTCTGTATTTTCTACTTTGCATCCAGGTTACTGGTAAGCATTTTTATAAAATGTCATAATTTGCTGTAAAATTTCATTGAACGAGTAATGTGGTTTATGAGTGTTTCTCAAGACAAGCAAAAATATTTAATGAAATTCACCTTGATATACAAGCAGGGCCATCTTATCTTTTTGGCATAGTAGGCTCTGTGCCTAGGGCATACAAACCTTAAGACTAGGCAAATGTGCCTAGTGCCCATAACAATCATAAGATGGCTATATCTACAAACAATGCCTTGCAAGATGAGCAGATTAAGATAAAATAGAATCAAGCTGGATATACTAGCATTGTTTTCCAGTAGAATTTGTAAATATATTCTACTATCATAATATGATAACTATTGAACCAATGGTTCTTCTCTAACATGCTCAGTCTCACTTGTTGTACCTCACTTGTATAGTCAACATCTTGTGAAAATAAATTGTTTACTCAAGTTTTATAATTGTAGAAACTGTAACAATAGCTTGATGAAGAATAGAGTGAGAAATCCCCCACTTCAAATAAAATTGAGATGTGTAGTTACCTTTGTTATAAATTTTTTATATTTGCATCAGAAATCAAAGTTCATTTATATACATACTAGTTATCAAAGGCCCGGTACCCGGACCGGCGAGTAGGCACACAGTTGGAGTTGAAAATGGTGATATAAATTTCAGCGCGTTAACAATCAGTCTATATACTTGCAGTGGCCCCAAGGACATGAACAGATTATTGTAGCCAAAATACATTTGAGAATAGGGACACCTAATAATACATCAAATAAAGTTCATATGTTAAATAGTTCCTCCCAAAGAAAATAATCCTCACTATGGGTAAACATAAACAACGACTCTTAAAATCATATTCCTTCATAATATTTTAATAGACTCCTTTCCAAACAGTTATTCATTTAATGTTTTATGATGTTCAACATGGCGTATTTTAAAAAAAAAAGAGAGATGAAAAAAGTGACGTATTTTAGGTTAGTAATAGAGGGAAATAATTGTACATTAGAAATAGACATATTTTAGAAATAAAAACAATTTAAACAATATAAATATTACACTATATTGAGGTATCCATAATTATGGTTTAAAATTTAAATTGTGGAACATAACACAGAATATTAATTGAACGATTTCTGTAAATATTTCTTTTATGATAGCTTCTCATTTAATAACAAATTGAACACCATAAATTTATTACGATACTGTGAGATATACATGGACCTATGGAACGACGATTCGCTGTCAGATTTGATTCGGAGAGTATCACAGAATATTTTGGCATGATATTTTGTGATCTCTCCTTCCTGGTCTGAGAGACATACCATGATCCACGGGGGATGGATCATAGGGGTTCTCTAGTCAGGAAAAAAAAACCATTACTTGCGAGGGTGGTGGTACTGTGGTCAATGAGGACTATCCGATACCGCAGTATTCACAGCTGGCGGTGGTGACGGATGTGGTCGGCACACAACACCCTTCCACTCCGTCCCACTCAAGCACACCTGCGCAGCTTGCCATTTCCGGCCGAGGGTACAGGCACACTACACCCTCCCCTCTGTCCGAGTGGCAGGAAAAACCCCTTTCCTTGCCATTCTGGCCGACCGGCAGTACACACACCCTGTTGGTCTGGCCGGTTTGGGCAAGGATTAAAACCCATCTTTCTGCCATCCCTGCAGATGATAGCGGGCACACTCACCCCGCCGCTCTGTAGGCATGGCAGACGTGCATCAGCGCCGCCAACAATGTTGGTGTGGTAGGCACACTACACCCTACCATGCTGGCAATGGCGGCGTTAAAAAAAAAAAAAGAATAAATTTTTATAAAAAAAAAAAATCACAGAATATTTTGGCATGATATGATTTTGTGGTACCTCTCCTAAGATCGCTTTATTGATCTTGTTAAAGATTGAGGCGGTCGAAAACGGTATTACATTGTGATTGCCATTTGGCATTCACGATCTTACCAGCCGTATGTTAGTGTGCGGTGTTTTGTCACCTCGGCACTAAACATATGGCTGGTCCAATGTCATTTCTGGCAGCCATGTTGAGACAATTCTTACTCGGCTGGCCAGTTGGTAGCCGGATCATCGATGTTAAGAAGAAAACAGTAAATGTTTCTGCCATCTTTGAATTGTTTATGCCGCCATGTTGGATGACAGACGGAAGTCGCGATGACAGACGGAAGTCGCGATGACAGGCGGAAACCGGAACATATGATGTAAAATTTGTATTATAGACTTTTTGGTATCTTTGATAGAAGAATTGAAAGCTATCCCAACACTGACAAGAAGCAATTAAATCCTTACAATGCATTTCTAGTTTTCAAAAATTAAAAGAAATCTGTTGAATCCACTTCTTAAATTTATTTGTTACAGACTTTTGTCTCAAAAGTTGAAATAATCTTTATTTATATTCTTATCATCACATTTAAGCTACACAATAACTTTTTTATTTTTTTTTTTTAAATGCCTTTTAAAAAACTTAATAATTTTTTGAGTAAATAAAAAAAAATGTTACAAGTCTTAAGCATTAAATTTATAAAAGTGGACCTACCTATTTAAAAAACATTCTCGAGCACATCTTAACATCACAACATGCATAAAAAATCTAGTTACACCTTCATTTCTTCAGTCTAATGTTGTCAAATTAATATCAATTTTAAAATTAGTAGAATACAGATGCTTAAAACTATCCAGATTAAGGAAGCTCAATACATTGCATTAATTCTTTCTTGAATTGATTTATTAAATTTTTTTTTCTTATTGCTTTTCTGACAACCCCCCCCCCTCCCCAGTCCAAGAAAAAAATCAACTGAGCACACCTGATTTGAGCCAGAGGCTTCCATTGCCCTGAATGATTGCAGGTACTAGCAATCACTTTTGAAATAACTGATACATATTCTGTGGTTTGAAGGTTCTTTTTTTTTTATATCCGTTCTGTATTAGGGCCTACAAGTACAAAAATGAGCAAATCGATTCTATTATAAATCGCAGTTAAATTTCATTGTTTTTTGTCAACAGGTAGTCTTGTATTCACGCCTAAATGTTTAGAGGAATTTACAAAAGACTCTCTGACTAACATTAACTTTTGTGTACAAGGAACCCAGAATAGTAATCAATCTATTGAATTGTGTAAACCTGCAGAATACTTAAACATTGTTGATTTCACCTTACACTTGCCTCGAGAATCAGAAAAAAACTGTGGAATATTGGACGGATTTGCCTATAAAAACACTGTCACTGCATCATGTCTACAGAAAGAAAATAAAACTCTTACACAAAGGATAGCACGCACACTGATTACAGCCTACAATGGAGAGAAGTTTAAACATGTTAATAAAACTCAAGTTCAGGCAGAACTAAATAACATTGTAAAACAACTGGCTTTGATAAATATCAAATATTTATGCTATCCTGGTAAGTTGTTTTATTTATCTATTTTTGTGAAAAAGACAAATTATTAAAATAGTGTAAAATCTATTTTCTTTTAAATGCAAGAAAGATGTATTGTAAAGAAAACTCTTTAAAGTTTGAAAAATGTTAATTTTATCATTTTAATAAATATTATGCAGAAAATAACACCTTCATAGACATCTGCAAAAATGCCAATGTAGAAGGCTGGAATAAAGGCAACATAGACTTAGACATAAGTTCATTGGACAAACTGAACCCAAAGCCTGCATCATGTGTTTGTTCTGTGAGATCATCTCAAAACAATGTCACCATCAAAGCTTTAGATGTTAGACTTGGACCTAATGAAAACTTGCAAATTACTCAGGAAAACAGCTTAAGGTATTTAGAGCTATTTGGAGAATTTTCAAATAGTATTTATTTTGATTCTGTCTTCTTATATATTTAAAAATGGAAATGTCACTGGATTTCCAAAAATAGCTTACATTATTTCTCACTTAACTCTATTTGGAATAATTTATATATACAAAAAAAAAATAACCACATAGCATTTTAATAGATATTCTTCATTATAATGTTTCTAGAAGTACACAAAATTTCTTGTACAATTTCGGTAATTTATAATTGTACACTCAAACAATATAAAATCTACAGATGTAGTTAGAGTTTGCACTCCAGCAAACTTTATTAGAAAGATATTATGCTTTTTTTAAATAAAAAGAGAATTTTTAACACTCAGAGGAGGTTAGAAGTTAGAGTCAACATCCTACCTCAATTAATATCACTAATTCAGTTGATACTGTTGTGACACAAACTATTTATGAATGACATACAAATTATAAGCTTATCAGTATGTAGTAACAAACATTTATATGTTTTGTACAAATAAGTTTCATCAAAAAATGTTCCTTACCATCTAATTTGGTATAACTTTTGCAATAGTTACTTGTCATACATATTATAGGCCGTGTTCTTGATTTGATGCATGCTTTCTCTTATGCATATGGTTAATGGAATTTGTAACTACAAGTTCACATCATTAAAATATTTATTAGTATAGATCAGTGTTTTCCAAACTTTTCACATCCACGTGCCCCTTTCTTATGTTTTGTAATGCTAAGTAACCCTTCTTGAAAAAAAAATGCTCACTTAACAATAAATTTTTTGTACATAACAAAAAATAAAATTCATTCATAATACATTTTTTTTAACTATATCAACTTCATTATAATCAATGAGAGTATTAAAATGATTTATGTTTAGACCACATATCATAATTTGATATCTGGAAATGCATTTCTTCATCCATAAGCCCGCTCCTCTTTATTTTGACTTAATGTTTACAAATGTTAAAACAACTTCACAAAGTTATGAAGATAGTAAAGGCAAAATCTATCTCTTGACTTTCTTTGTTAAAACTGAATACACAAAGTGAGTTTGCAAACATAATGACATTATTGTACATTCCTTATGTTTTTTTTCTAGTCTGCCTGAAGCAAATTCCAACAAATATTGTTCTTCCTCTGCAAGTGACAAACCTTCTGTCTTGTGTGCTGTAATTATTTTGAATTGAAATCTTTTCCATTTAATATTTTTGTTAAAATCTGGAAAACATTATTTTAGGCACTCTTGTATATTCTCTAAATGCTGTGTTATACATTTCAGAGTATCAGCATCACTTTTATGACCAGAACTTTTATAAATTCATGAATAGAGAGAAATGTGTCCACTTCTTCATTATCTTTATAAAAACCCTTAATGATAATGTAATAGTTAAAATGATTCGAAGATCATGATATTTATCTGTGAATTTTCTATTTCACTATCATTGGTATCTGTTAATGTTAAAAAAAGATTTCCCTAAGTATATGTTTTCTTTTACCTTGGAATAAAGATATTAATCGTGACTTTATTTTTTAGTGTTTCAGATTTGTTTAAAGATAGCTCATTCACATGGTCAAAAGAGGATCAGAAAGTATTAGCATCTGACTTTGTTAATGTTTCATTGAAAATTAAAGATTTGAGATTTAAAGAAAGTCTTTGGATAGAAATTGAAGGTAAAATATTAAGAACTTTTTTTAATGTCTAACTTTCATTCCTTTTTATAATGAGCATAGAAGTTTTTTGGTATTTTACTGATTAAGAGCTTTGTATATCAAATATTTGTGTAATGATTTTCCCTAGTACATGTAATATTTTTTATAATATTACTGCTATTTAATGATTTTCCCTTGTAATGTTGTTTATAATATTACTGCTATTTAAGAACATTCTATAGTGCTGCTTGCTGGGTTATATTTCTGCAAATATTGGATGAAATCAAATCTAGTTCTAAAAGGCCGAACAGGCACTTTAGCCAATGACACCCTTATGAAAGTAATAGTCTCTGTTTAAGGTCCCAAAAACATAGGAAAAGGCCCAGACTTCAATTAATTAAATACATGTTGTCAAACTATAATAATTACTTCAGGGCGAAACATGAGTGTATACTGTAGTCCACTGTACAGCAATGACAGTGATACAACAGTTCCAACTAAAGAACCACAGAATCAATCTGGAGGACTCAGTAAGTTATTTTAATGGCTACATTTAATTTAACCTGTTTAAATTAGAGCTGCTGTTTAATTAAATATATTGATTGAGATTAAAGCATAACTAAAAATCTTATCGCAAATTATGGTTTTTTTATTGACACAAAATATTTCATTTATTTATATTCAAATAAGTTTATCATTATATTCTATCAAAACATTGGCACAATAAACTAGTCATTTTAATTTACAAAAAGTTATAATTAATTGTAAAATATCTATGAAGTATTAACCTATATGAGTCAATTGAATTAGTAATTCAGACCCGTTTATTGACATCAAGTCAAGTGATGCATAGTTTTTTTTTCATTAACAATAATGACAAACGTGTGTTTTCCCTGGAGTGTATGTTTCAAACTCAGGGTAGGCCTACACATAAATAAGACTTCAAAAGGTACAAAATTGGCTGCACCTGATTTATTATAAAAATTACATCCCTCATAGTCTGATATATTGTGAAGTAGACCATACAGCTCAGTTACTAAAACACACAGTGCATTCATTGCAGCATCTCTTGATGTCCAGCTCTAGTGTTTGTGTGACTTTTCAATGTTACATATTTCTTTCATTTTACAGAAGTACGGTAAACAAAATTAAAGTTCAGTGTGTAAGCAGCTCAGTGTACTTATGCATATATGTAGCACTATGATTTGCAGCTGATATGTGTGTAATCTACAATCTAAACCATTAATAGGCCAGTCATTGTCCTCACCTTCTCCTCTGCAGTTTGACACCTACAGATAATCACTTACTAATTTTTCTTTTATTTCATCAACCTGACCTTTTCAAACACATATCAGATGTAATTAAAATCATCATTGTAATTTGATCCTAAGCACTCCATTCTCAATTACCTTAAACACTTTGAGAAAATTGAGTTCTCTGTATGCTATTTCTTTACATTGAGATGAAAAGGCTTAATGTATGAAGAAGTAAAACTATTAAAAAATTCTAGCATTAAAAAATGTTTAATTGTAAATATAGTTTGATATAGCAGTTGCATGTTAAATTTCATCCTTTTGTAAAATGCTTAAGATACACTTGATCGTCTTTAACAATATGTTGTGTAATTTAATGAATTTTTGTTTATCCTTTTAGGTCTAGAGATTATTATAGGAATAGCTGTTGGAGTAGTGGTTTTGGTGGTGATTATTATTATAGTAAGCTGTATGATTCACAGAAGGTAAGTAAAACATTTACTCCCTATATTACCACTTCATGGTGTTCTCAATTCCACTGTTTTGCCCAAAATACACTTGTGCTCCTTATCAATTCTATGTAAAATGTCTCAGCAAATTTATATTTTAGAATTTAAAGTAGCATTGAATACACTACACTATCTACAAATTTGTATTTTTTTGAAAAGAATATCCCTTCTTATTGGTGGCCTGAGGTGCATTTTATTTGAGTTAAATCTTACTATGGATCTTTAGTCTATGTTCTGTGTATTATGGCATGTTATTTCTATTGTCTACATAGGCACAGTTGTAGTCAATACAGTTTGGAAAAACTAATGGGATATGGTACATATCCTTATAATTATATTGGCATACACTAATTAAAACTTTGTTATGTACCTCTTAAAAGCTCAAGTGTGAAATCTGTAAAATAGATTGCATTTTTTCATTTAAATTAAATCTTTATACACTATTTTTGTATTTTAGAGGGATGGCGTAAATGCATGCATAATATTACTTTTGTAATAAAAATCACAGAACTCTGAGGTCTAGTGATAATGTTTTTAAAAAAGGGCCTTTTATAGAATTTTCATGTATTCCATTAGATATACTTGATTGATTATATGCTTATTAGAAAATCTGAAAATATTCTCTCAAGCATACTATGAAAAGATTCAAATTTAATAATTTCTTTTTAACTTAAAATGAAATGAAGAGTTCACGGAAAGAATGAGCATAATAACAAATTTTAAAATTTGAGGTACTTCAACCATTCATTGGGACCTTTTTCCAACAGTTGTCTCAACAGTTATTTGGAATGCTAGGAGAGTTCCAAAAATGTTGCGACAATGGAAATATGGGCATAGTCCAATTTTACAATGGAAATACAGGCATATTACAACCCATATTACAATTTTGCAATGGAAAAAAGGGTTTAGTCCGATTAAATATAAATACATTTATTGTTATTTGAAATTTTAGTTAGTAAACCTTGCAATGTCCAATTGTGTCAGCAAAATTATGCTTGAAATCAATAGCTCTGTCAAAATGTACAGGAACAGATGAGTTAGATGAATGATGGAAGAATGCAATCCTCCCTGATTACACATACTCAGACTATCGGAGGCTACTTAGGTACATTGTTACCCAACAGTCTCAATTTAGCTCATTCCTATAATTTGTTTCCAGTTAATAATCATTAATTTCCTTTATAAATCATAAAAAAGTAAATTATCCATTGCTGAATCTCCACAAAGTCAATTTTTAGCTTTTTGTGTGTGTGTGTGTTTTAGCTGTAAAATAAATATCTAAATATTCTCCATTTTTTGACAGAAAAAGAATACATGATGCCCAAAAACCTAGTATTTTTATTATTGATTTATATCTGTGTTTAGTTTTCCTCCCCATGTAAAATTTTTGTGATGTAAAATGAGAGTTTTGTACAAGATGTCTCTATACCATCATTGCAAGAAGCTTTTATTAAAAAAAAAAAAAAAAAGAAACAATTTTCATCCTAGATTTCAATATTTTCAAAAAAAAGAGAATGATTTTTTTAATTGAAGAGAAATAAAAAAAAAATCACTTTTTTTTAAAGTCTAAGCTTTTGAAATTAATATCTTAAAAACTTTATAACTTATAAGAGTAGTTTATTTATTTAAAAGTATAAAAATAGATATACTCAGCTTTTGTCAACATGGTTTGGTAATGAACAGAAAAGTCTATGTCATCCAATGTTTACTTTTTTTTAGGGAGCGACCGATAATCGGATCGGTATCGGACCGATATTGGCACTATCGGTTAATATCGGATCGACCGATTTTTGTAGGGAGCGACCGATAGTCGAACCGATATTGGCACCATGGGTTAACTATCGGACCGGCCGTTTTTTGACTGCCGATACATTGGGGGGGGGGGGGGGAACAAGACTTACGTGTGGGCGAAGTGTTACGAAATATGACAGGGAAGGGGTGAGCATGGGTTGACATACGTCATTAGCTGTAGCACGAGAAAAACACGTGTTTGGCATATTTGTTGATTTAAAAAATATCTGTATCGGTAAAAAGGCCGGGGAAAAATATCGGTATCGGAGTATCGGTAAAAAGACATATCGGTCGCTCTCTACTTTTTTTATTACAAAGGAAAATAAAACACCCTTAATAAAAAGTGTTTAGAACCAATCCAAACAAAAAACTTAAACAAATCACAACATAAATGTAAAGAAAATTTAAAGAAAATAATAAAGTTATTTTATTAACAAGATTTATGGAATTAAGGCTACCATGTTCAACAAATGGCATGTGATTCATTGATGGTTTTTATTTAGTACACAGAGCTTGCAATTTTTTGCTTTTATAAGATTTCACTAGAAACCCATAAGTCTAATAACACTGGAAAACAAAAAATAATTTATCGTGGATTTCTTGGTACCCATCATCTAATCATACTCAATTTACACACGCTGATTTCGAATATGCAAACCATTTGTCTCTATCAGCCTCCAATTTTAAGAAATCCGCAATCTTAATTTTTTTATTATAATTATAATACTCCAATATGTATAAAAATGAAATTTTTAAACCATATATTCTCTTTTGCAGTTAATGTAAAAAAAAATATTAAACACAAACATGAAATCAGTTCTAACTAATAAAATTATATGTAAAAAATATATTCCATTTAAAGTCAAATGACTTGAAATGTTTAAAATGTTCATGGTTTGAATTTCTTGGCTGTGGACTTCCGCTTGTACTGAGTACTTGGCAAGTCGCATTGTAGAGTCCAACAGTAGTCAGCTAACATCGCTGCACTCCACCGGCCTTGGTAGCGTGACTCCATCACAGAAATGTCCTGGTGGAAGCGTTCGCCATGTTCATTGCTTACTGCGCCTAGGTTTTCTGGGAAGAAGTCTAGATGTGAATCGAGTAAATGAATTTTCAGAGACATATTGCATCCCAGGTGTTTGTAGGCACTATTGCATTTCTTTACAACTGTTTCATAGTCGACAGACTTCTTATTTCCAAGAAAATTGGTTACGACTGACTTGAATGCCACCCACGCATCTTTTTCAGGATGACTTAAAGTGTTTTGAAAGTCTTCATCGGCCATGATTTTTCTTATTTGTGGACCTATGAAAATACCTTCCTTGACTTTAGCATAACTGAGCTCTGGAAACTTGTTGCATAGGTATATAAATGCATCCGATTTGCTGTCTAATGCCTTGACAAAGTTCTTCATCAGTCCTAATTTTATATGAAGCAGTGGCATGAGAATTTCGTCACGATCAACCAACGGTTGATGAAGAACGTTTTTGTTTCCTGGTTGCATTCTGTCTCTGATCGACCAATTCTTTTTTGTATTGTGGTGCTTCTTATCTCGGCTGTCCCATTCGCATATGAAGCACATGTACTTCGTATACCCTGTCTGTATTCCCATCAAAATAGTTATTACTTTTAGATCGCCGCAGATATTCCAGTTGTACACGCCATAACGTATTGTTTACTACAGTTCCGACATGTTTTCATATGTCTCTTTCATGTGGGCAGAATATCCAACTGGTACTGAAGCATATTTGTTTCCATTGTGCAACAATACTGCTTTTAAGCTAGTCTTTGACGAGTCAATGAACAGTCGCCAATCTTCAACAATGTGTTCGACACCAAGACTTCTCATAAGGCCGTCAACATCTGTGCAGTGGCAAATACTGCCAGTCACATCAAAGTATTGAACAAGTATTGAAAGTATGCCTGTGACGAAAGTTTGCTGTAGCTATACCTAGTGCAAGCAAATTAAATTCATTTAACCGTGAACCAAGAAGTTCAGCTTGGCCTTTTGTTAGCGCCAGATCTCGCACAAGGTCACAAAGTTCAGCATAATTCATCAAATCAATTCCTTCTCCGGCAGCTTCATAGTCAGGGTCTGAGTCATCGGCACAAGATGGAACATCACTTTCTTCATCCTTCTCTTCGTCCATTGTGTATTCTACAGGCGATTGTGGTACTGGACAAATGACAGGATTGTGTGGAATTGGTTTTGAAACTGATGGAATGTTTGGGTAATCGACAGTTGTACGAGTTTTATAACAAATTCCATTGATGTTTGCCAAACAAAAATAACAATCTGTGGAGTGATTGCTTTGCTCACGCCATATCATAGGAACTCCGAATGCCATGTGGTTGTTTTTCTTTGCCTTCCTCATCCAACCATGCAAGTTGCATGAACATGTCGAACAGATGAACTGTGGTGCCCTCGACTTACCACAATCCACCTTTGAGTCAAAATAAAGTTGATAAGATTTCTTCAGTAACGGCGTGAAAGTCTTCTGATGAGACTTGTTTGTGAAAAAGCCGCACACATAGCAAGACAGATCCGGTGAATTTACGTATCCTCTGGTCGCCATATTTTAAACAACTTGCAATTGCCACATTCACTGCTCCTTTTATGAAGTCTGAAACTGCAACGTAATCAAATTCTAAGACAATGCGCAATTCATAACACAACTGCAAATCAACACTCACCCTACAAACATCTGACATCATCAGAAAAAAAAGAACATTGCCAATATACGTATATAATTACGAGGTATGTGTGTTTGTGAACATGTGTGTACGCGCAGGTGCGTGCGTTTGTGTGCATAAAATTATGCTGTCAGCAGTCTATTCCTGTTTGGGCGCATACAAAACTTTGTTCGGCAATATCGTAATAATTTTAGCTGATAGAGCAAAATGATTTAGATTCAAAATCAGCATCAAAAACTGATTCCGAAAACGTTAATGACATATAAGAAATCCAAAACTTGTTTATCAGTGTAATTGGCATTTGTAATTTAAAATGGAAAATGTGCATAGTCCATTTTCTACTTACTACACACACAGTTTATGACTACATTCTGAAAATGAAAAAAACAAGCAATTTAACATAGAAAATATAGTGTCTTCATAGTCAATTTTTAGAGCATTTTCGAAAAAAATGCTCTATTGTCCCCGTTTTGTCTGTCTGTCCGTCATCACCCTAGATCTCAACAACCATAAGTCCTAGACCCATGATGTATATATAATTTTGTAGGTCTTGGCCTGCCATGTGTGCAGCAAAAGTTCATTTCGCGATCTGACCTCTGAGGGCCGTAAAAGGGGGCGTATAAAGTACCGTTTTTTACTATATAAGCTATATTAACAAAGGAGCGCCCTATATCTCAGCAACCATAAGTCCTAGACCCATGATGTATATATCATTTTGTAGGTCTTGGCCTGCCAAGTGTACATCAAAAGTCCATTTCGCGATCTGACCTCTCAGGGCCAAAATATAAGAGTTTCTTATGTACCGTTTTTGCTTATATTTTAAATATAAATAATAAAAGCTAATCAAAGGGGCGTAATCATTATTTATTTTTAAATAGTTATTCAACATGATTACTTCCCTCTCTAAATTTATCAAAATCCATACGCGTGGAGCAATATTTATGGCTGTAACCCGGAAAAAAAATACGGATTTCGTCCGGCTTAACCGTAGCCACTATGTACACGAAAATGCTCTAAAATGTCCTTTGTCCGAAACGGAAAAGACTTAAATTGCTTGTTTTGCATAGTGTCCATTCTCCCCATGAACTCTTCATACATAACATGTATTTGGAAATCAGCTCTGGAGATATATTTCTTTAGACTATTGTAAGTGACCACTGTCATTGAGATTGTGGGTCATTGTGAATAAAATGAATCAAGGTACTCTGCAATGAACTTAATAGTTTGTATAAGAATACTTGTATTTCTACAAACTTTTATAGGGGTTACTAGTGTATCTCAAAATTTAATTTTTTCTCTTAATGTTTTGTGTGTGTAAATTGTAAACTAAAGGATAAAGTGATACATTTTATTGTTCTATTTATCAATTGTAGGAGAAATAACATACATAATAGAAGTATGACTGAAATGGAAGACAGTTTTACATCAAAACAATCTGATAACAAAGCTGAAGTTATTTACTCCGAGCCAGGTACTCCAACTCCTGTAAGTGATTCACCAGAGAAGCCTCTGATGACAAATTATTTTGAGTTGGAACAAGAACATGTTTATGCAGAGCCTGGTCCAGCTAACAACAATTCTAAGAATATCACCACCTTTGGTCAACAAAGATTTTCTTTAGACAAAAATGTAAGAAAAAATTACACACATAATAGATTTTCAAAATTAATTTAGATATTGAAGCTTTTATACCCTTAAAATATAGTAAAAATATTACAATTTTATCCTCATATAACTAACTTTAAATTCTTTAATAATCTATGCAAACTGTTTTTTACATTTTATGTAACTCTTATTTTATTAATTCAATCGAAAATACTTCTTCTTCTGAAAGTAAGTTTCTTACAGATTAAAGAGTCATTATTGTATTTTTTTTGTGTGAATTTATTGATTAAAAGTATTATTTTTATTTTCTCCAGTCTTTTTTCATAAGTCAATGAAATGAAATTCAACACTGTTGACATTATTAACTTCTTTATTTTCAGAAAGAAACGGTAACACAGAAGAACATTTACAATCACCTCGGAGAGAGACCAGCCATCTCTCATGGTAATATTTATGACACATCTGGTAATAAAGAATATTCGACAGTAGAGAGAAACAAGAGGCCAAAAGTTGTAGACAATGTTTATGACCAGTAACTTGAAATAATGCTTTTAAACCTTGTATTTTCACCTCAATATATTCACACTATAAAGTGCAGAAGCTCATGAAGGTATCTCTTGGCTCATTCATTTTCAAATCAGTTAATAATATATTTATTTGAACAGGATTTAGAGAATTCAATTAGTGATTCTGTTTAATTTAGTTCAACATTTTGGGTTTGTCAATGAAGATATTTCCAAGGTTTTAAAAATGCTATAAGGTTAAAGACTCAAATTAGTAGGAAAGATGGATTAATGAGTATTTTGTTTTTTATTAAACATATACAAAATGCCTAGACATTTGTGCATTAATACATGTATTATGTTGAAATTTTTGTGGCCAAGTTCATTTATTGTGTTGTTAGTTTGTTAAACATTTGTGAATATAATGGTCAGTTTATTTTTACATCATGTCTTTAATTTGAATATGTTTTGTTAACAGTGGTTTAAAATCAGAAAATGTATAAAATAAATGTTTTTATTAAAGTATTTCATTTAAAGAAACTAAATCATAGCCCTTTATATTATGATCTAATTTTTAAATTGAATTTTACATTTTTTCTTGTAAAAAATAGAATATCCTTTTGAAAAATGCTTACAATCTCAAGATAATTGAAGAATGCCCAATTACAATCATTGGTTTTAATAGATCAGACATATTTTTTTTTTATTAATAAAAATCAATTTATAAATTCTGTATCTGATATATGTTTACAATTTTTACTATTTAAGAAAGCCTTATTTATTAAAGTTATTTTTTCATATTTGTATTTCTCTCATTCATCTACTTTATGCCTGTGATGATTGCATTAGCCTACAGTCATGTGCAACAGCAGTTGAGTTTAATACATGTATAAGCCTTGTGTTCAAGTTGATTTATTGTTGACCTTATCTGTTAACATTGTTTGTACAGTGATTGACATAAGCAGTTAACCAGACATATAGTATATATTTGAAGGATAATTATCTGAATGCTGTTTATGGCTCAGAGACATATTTAAATTTACAAATGTACTTTGTTATAAGTTTGTTTATTTTATTCTTTTATAAAAACCTCTGTTTCTCTTTTTGAATTGATATCATCTTCCCTGTTTATTGAAAAAGTACACTACATGAATTAAAAAAAAAATGTACATTGGTATTTTAAAGTCATTTTAAATTTGCAATTCAAATGATGAAAACATTCCAAATAGTAAAAAAGTTCATTTAAATCCCACAGGGCTCACAGGGGCAGATGAAGTGTAGAATCCATCTGTTTCAGTAACCTCTGCATATTAAGGTATTGTGTGGTTAGTACAATGCCCAGCCCCCAACTTACATTTAAAGCTGGGTGGACTTGGGGGACTTTCACCAGGACCTGAAAAAGTACAACGTCCCCACTGAGATTCGAACCAGGGACCCTCAGGTCGACAGTTAAGCGCTCTACACCACCTGTCCACCCATCCTCCCATATATATATATTCAAACAACTTCAAACAAAAACATGTATAGTACAGATTGCCTGGTTCTAATTCAGGCTTGATAGAATGAACCCCTCTCTTTGGGCTGAGATTTAGTCTCTTTGTGCCCGTGAGATCAAGCTTGCTATAAACACCAATGGCTAGCAAGCTAACCAACTGGTCTACTCTGTGGTCCGCCAGCTCAGGGCACTCAAAAAGCACATGATCTACGGTTTCCTCAACCTCTCTGTAGTGTCGGCAAAGGGATTTGACATTGGGCCTCAACCTCCCAAAGTACGCACATAAGTGGACCCCTCATCTTCATCCATTCTTATATTACTGTGTCGCTAGAATAAAACCTAACTTTACAATTTGTTATTAGATACCCTTTTATAACTGTCTTATAAAACTATGAAAACAAAAGCATTATAGCAATATATATATATATATACATTGATACATACCTATATATATATATGTACATACATACACAATACATACATACATACATAAACACAATAAGATCAAATTAAGCAATGAGCTTCAGAAAAAAAATATTGTTTTAGTTTTAAAGAATTAAAACAATGTGGACAATTCTGCTCTTCATGTATTTTACATTAGTTTGTCATTGTGTTTAGATATGGTCTATTTTATTGTTGAGCATGTAATAAAATATGTCATAAAGTAACATATTTCTTGATCATTTAATCAGTATAATACATTTTTGTAAATAATATGTAATTTATTTTGATCACAGATCATTTGTACATTCTGTAATTGAAATTTCAAACAGCCTTGTTCTTAACTGACTGTTTGAATGACTTACCTTCACTTATGTGCAATTATATCATTAATGGTCATTATTATGAATTACTAAACTTTCATTGTTATCTTATACAATTTTGATATAATTCAGTGCCTTTGTAGAATATTTTTTTTTCGTATTATTACTGACAACTAATGCGTGAAAAAATAAATGTTAAAATTTAAATGTACATTTTTTGTTCTTGCTTTTTCTTTCATTTTTGGATGAAACAATAACAGATGAATTCCAGCTCCTTAACTGGATGAAATAATAACAGATGATTTCAAGCTCCTTAAATGACATGCTGAAACATTGTTTCACTATTTGATTTTCATTTTTCTCCCTATTTCCGCTGTTTCTAAGTAAATTTAGTTTATTTACTGCATTATTTATTAGTTCATAAAAAGTTGCATAGAAACCACACATCAAATTGTATCGCCACTTTTTGTTGATGTAGGTATTAAATGTTTTGCAGGTACTAAATACAAATTAGTTTCAGAATGTTATTCTATTAGTGTTCTTTTTATAACATGGATAAAGAAGGCACCAAAAAATCATGTAGTATGATAGTGACTAATTGTCAATTTATAAAGCTCTCACTATGAAACAATTACTTTCCATAAACAATCTAACAAAGTACTGCTATTTAATACTTAATAAGCTACTTATGCTTTGTTTCCATTGAATATCTAAATTACATCTCTTATTGATATGTGAACATTCAGACAGAAATGTATACACACATACTGTTTACATTTATTTCATCCATTATCAACTTTTCTATAGAGTGTTTACTGTGACAGTTGTGGGTATTTTTCTGTCATGACACTGTTTAGTAGAGTGTAAATGCTTGTTTATTTTTTTTATTTTCATTTGATTACTTATTACCATAGAGCCATTGTACCACTTTCTAGTTAATCCCAATCTAATACCATTATATTCAAGAAGTGGACTATTTTCTGTAATATGTTATGTTCAAGAAAAAAAAAAGGCAGAAAGTCAATATAAATATAAAGAAGGTGTTCAGTTGTAGTGTTAAAATATATGTTAAGAATTAAGTATGTGAGAATATGAAGTAATAAATTTTACTAATTAAGAAATCAATGAAATATAGGGGAATTTTTAATGTATTGTGATTTAAACATAAACTTTTTCTTCCTTTATTATTTAGATTTTTTCATGTAAATTTTAAAGTCATACATGTAACTGTCAACACAACAAACAAAGCACTTAATTTCTGATGAACAATTGTATTATATTTATAAGTTATCACAGAATAACAATAAATATGTGGTATTTTTCAATATGCATAACGTTTTTTTAATAAATATTATATGTTTAAAGACAGAAAACTACAGTGTATAATATTTAGCATAAGGATATAAACATTTAGCCATTAAAACAAATATTCAAAAAAGTAAAACAATAACAAGGATGTTAACTATGTAATGTTTTAAACATCAAGAAAGTTTACAACCATTCATGTAATTTAAAAAAAAATATTCCAATATTGAAAAACAATTGAATCGTGTTCGAGGATGATCAATTTTCCCAATACCTACCCTAATAACAGTATTAACAGAATAATAATATATGAAATTAAGAGTCTTGAAAGATAAAACTATTTATTAATAGAGTTAAGATTTATTTAAGAACAGAAATGTAGCATCGTCTTGTGTATCATAATTGATGATACTTTTAATACCCACACAATGGAAAGGGTACAAAAATTATCTTCTGACTGAACAAATGGAAGTAATGTTTATCTGTTCTTGTATTTCTTGAGAGTTACCAGGCAGATTGAGTAAACTTGATGTAACACTCAAACATGGTACAGTACCTTAAGGAACCAATATTCTATTGAACTTGGTTGGTAAAGCTGTATTCAATTTCAAAATTTTAAACAATATTTTTGTTGGTTTATTGCCACTTTCTTCAAACTTTTCGGTTTTATGTGCCTGTTAATGATAATGGTGATAATTTATAAACCACATCCTAAAAATATTTAAATACAACATGCTAAAATACTCTTGGCTTAGTTCATTTTAGATGGTTTATAAGAATGATACAACTCAAATTGTAGCTTGCTTATAGCTTAAAAAAATGCAGCGCAATTAAAGTCTGAAAAAATTAAAGCACTATTATAGTTGCGAAAACCTATTTTTACATGATGATCAATTGACAAAAAATATAGGTTTTTTCACAAATAAACCAAGATAAATTAGACTATTTCAAAAGTAACAGCTAACTAAAAAAAGAAACATGTAGATGTGCTGGATGGTGTTTCATTTGCCATCAACACATATTTCAAAATATTTTTAAGACAAAATCTTGCAATGATACATGTGGAGAAGAAAAAAATGTGTTTCAATAAAATGTATTCTTATAATAAAAATTCAATAAAAATAGTAAATAAATACTGTAATTCTAAAAAAGAAAACATTCAATACTGGAATACATTTCGAAGATAAATGTTAACCTACTTTTTTATATAAGATATTTCAGAAGTATTGTAGTTAAAAGCATGAAGAATAAGATTATTATTTTAAATTGAATAAAAATGAATCAGAATTTTAAGTAAATAATTTTATGTAAAAAGTTATAACTTTTTGGTTTATATGTTTAAATTTGTTAAATATCAAATAACATTAATCTAAAACAATGAATAATGCACATGTTCATAAAATTTAATACTCATGAAAAGATACATTTTAATTTTTTTAGTCTTTGGAAGACAATGCAGATAAATAATACAAATAAAAGTATTTCAAAAATTCATTCATCATAATTTTTAAAAAAAATTCATACTTAAAAAGCTTTAAGTTTATGATAACATATTTTTTTTTCTTATTTGTTAATTTAAAGACATTTAAAAGAAATATAACAAAAAAAAAATACATAAAAAACGCTTCACAATGCAATTCTATATTGTCTATGAAAAAATTTCAAAATATTATTTATAAAGTTTAAGCTTTTTCTTTCTTGACATTTGTAATGTTCTGGTTTACCATTAAAGGTAAAACTTTTAATTGATAGACTATAATAACAACTCTTGATTAGATGTTAAATAATAATAATAGTGTTTTATCAGATACTTTTTTTGCATATTTCTTAATCAGTACAGTATATACTAAATACAATTAAAAGAAAACGTCACAAAAATTCTTTATGTAGACCTACATACTTACTGAATTGAATAAGAAAGCTGAAGTATGAATTTTACAAGAATGATTACATCATTTACATAACTTATATAATGAAATCTTGTAGTACATTTAAAAAAAAAAAAAATTCAAATTTCATGTTTCATTAAATTATGCTAAATTACTAGGCTTAAAGGTTTGAACATAATAATTTAATTTATATGAATTATAATAAATATTAAACAGAATTTTAGTAACTTGAAGTAGCCTTTCTATGTCACAGATTTTATCCATATACAAAAATGTAGGCCTACTATTGTATTACTCAATGATTAATAAAATCCACCATGCTTTCTATGAAGGTGTTTGTAGCACTCCTGATCATCGGGAAATTTTTCAAGACAAAGCCAACAGAAATGTACTAGGCAAGCTGAACATGTCATGTGGTTGCATCCTTCAGTTTTTTCCACTGGTCCATAACAGCCTGGGCACAGTTTTCGATTGGCTGGATCAGCTCTTCTCCAGTTTTCAAATTGCTTTTCTGCTTCTTGTTGGCTGACGAACATTTTGCAGGACAAACCAACATGAAAATTTGAGTGGCAACTAGTACAGAGGCTGATTAAACATGCTGGACAGTTAAATTCATGGCCTTCTTTATTGTCCGTCACTTCATAAACCACTGGACAGTTGGCAGTCTTACAGAATTTATATTTGTTGTGATTGGTGGCCACCAAAGAGTCCATAGAACGTTGGACTAGTTTTCTTTCAGAAATCCATCTTTGTTTCAAACAGAATCTGATATCTTTCCAAACTAAAGAAATAGAACAATCTTGTTGGGCACAATCTATGGGAAATTTTTTTTCCTCTACGGCAACACCCACCATCATTCTCAGACACCCATGACAATAGCCATGGCCACAACCTTCCAATCGATACAGCTCACTTACATTTTCAAGGGGACACATACAAGCAACACAGTCGGGCACCAGTTTATCTTGTCGATGATCTAAGGAGGACAAACCCGATTCAATTTCTGAGATACAGCTTTCAACTCGAGTGATAGTTTCTGGTGGACCAAAAACAAATAACTTTTGTTGTTTGAAATTAATTTTGACATCTGTTAAAGGAAAGTGACTTAAAAATCCATTAGGCAGATCTCCAAACTTTTTCATTAATTCCTTAAGCAAACCTGGTGGCTTTCCTTTACCACCTAAAATAATTTCAACAGTTTTCATACCTTCCAACCTGGCAAGATATTCATTTATCTTTATAGTAGCTTTGGTTACATCTGCAACAGACCCAAAAATGTGAATTTTCTCTTTGCGCTCATCCGCAACTATTAATATTGGTAGTTCACGTTCTATTTCTTTTAATATTTGTTTGCCATCATTTTTTAAAATATACCTTGTAAGTTCAGAAACACCACAGTCTATAATCTCACCATCTAACAGCTCTTGAAATAGATCCCTGGCCTCTACCAGATGTTTGGCTGAATTACACTTGATGTCAACTACAAAATCACCAAGCTTCATTTCTCTCATGCCCACTTCAACAATTTTTTCATTCTTTAAATACTCCAAGATTTCATCAAACTGACTTTTGCAAACCCTCTTAATAGCAGATGGAACATGTAAAGTTGTCTTAAGAGTAGCATTTATTTGTACAGATTCGCCTTTTACCCTCAGTCGATTCTGCATAAAATTACACAGCTGCTCACCTTCAGATAATTTATCAAACTGTATAAACCCGGTATAATTGATGGTTGACTCCTTGGGCTGGAGCAGATTTATTCGGAATTTATTACTTGGCAACTGCAAAAGTGATGAACACACTTTCACTTCATTGGTAAAAATATTTTTTATTTCTTTCATTTCTTCGTCAAGTGGGGCTGTTACTTTCATCCTAACTACACTTACAAAAAGTTTCTTAGCTACTCTTTCATCAAAGTCAACTAAGGCTAGTATACTGTTTTTAATCTGTTCTTCATTTGCGTTACCAGTATTAAAACAAATAAGATCATTACCTTCTCGGGATAGTTTTATTTCACGGCAACCAATGGGTAAATTTAACCCCCTTCCCAAAAGAGATGCTTTGTCTATTTCTGCACATTTAATGAAAGCTGTTCCTTTACCTTTAATAGGACGTCTGCACCAAGTTACTTTTGCTTCAAATTTACTTTGAGCTTTCATCCGCACATTTTCGGTTTTGAGTAAGGCAACATTATGTTCATCATCGGTTGTTCCTGCAACTGCCTGTTGAGCTTCGTGCTTTGTTCTGTACCGTATAAAACCCCAAGGATTAGATCCTTTAAATTTAATGCACTCTAATATATCACCAAATACTTCAAATTTATGTCGGATATCTTCCTCACTAGTTCTAAAAGAACTATTTTTTATGATAATTTTGTTACTTTCATCTGGCATTAACAAAGCTTTAACTACAGCACCTTGACCCAAAACTACACGAAATCCACTCCCATCTGTTCCATTGGTATTTTTAATGACAGGAATTTCATCTTCATCTGAGGCTAAAGTTTCCAGCAATATTACTTTAGTTTTATTGAGTCTAGTTGCTACTTCAGAATCCATTGGCGAGGAAGAGTAAACATCAATTATCCCCAATTCTCTATCAGCTTCAACAACCACAACTGGCATTCCTCGATCAGAAAGCTCTTCTTCCAAACAACGTAAGTTGGAATACCTTGGGCCAACAAAATTTCTAAACATTGTCAAGCCAAGTTCTTCTCTGTGAACTATCTCAATTTTTCTTCTTTTGACTTCATCCATACAAAACGAAATTCTCCCTTCTTGTAGAGCTTCCTGTACCCAGTCTTCATTCACAACACAAATACCTTTGATAAAATCTCTAGTTGTCTTGGTGAATTCAGTGTAAACAATCCATTCAGGTTTAGCATTTAGGGCCGGAAGAGCAGACGATGGATGAAAATGAATTTGTTTTTGTACTTCCAGTGCATAATATCCAGCTTTAAAGTGACCTAAATAATGGGACAAAGATGGGGTGTAAGCCTGAAATATAAGTTTTTTGAAAATGTTTGTAACTTTCTCATTTTCACCAAAAGAATACTCCATTTTGATCTTTTCTCTCTCAAGTATTTGAGCCATTTCATCAACAGCCTGTTTGGCAAAATTAAGAACTTTATAATTTATGCTGTTTTCTGTGCACCACTTGGACTGAGACCTCTTTGGAACTTTCGTCCAATCTTTGTAAACTTCCAACCATGTAAATACATCTCCATCTGGTGAGCCATATTTCGTTTTACTTTTTGAACATTTCTGTTGGTCTGGTTCAGACATTCCTTTGTAAAATATATTGCTTCCATTGTTTAACAGCGAAGCTATTACGACAGAATCATAAAGAACTTGTTCTTTTAGGCCATGATAAATAAGAAAACATTGTCTTGGGTCAAAGGGCAGTGCATTCATAAATTTTCCTGTTTGTGTTATTCCATCTTTTGACATGGCACCAAGGTGACACAAAGTTAACAAGGCTGAGTCGATGGCATCTTGACTAGGTGACTCGACAAAGTCATACTGTCTACAATCAATGCCAAGTGCAGCTATCTTCAGGACATTGTTGTTGACCCAAATGGACACACAGTATTTCAGGTCTACTGCTTGGCTCCATGGACCTGTATCCATTTTCAGAGTAGAGTCTAAAACACTTTCCACTCGCTGTACGACCGGCTCGACCTTTTCTCTGATCTGCTGAACTTTTGCTGATGACATGAGTACCCAGTACACTTATATTTTTCTTGGCATCATATTTAACTTCCTTTGCAACTCCAGTGTCAATAACAAATTTGACTCCATCAATAGTGATGGAAGTTTCAGCACAGTTAGTGGCAAACACAATTTTTCTGATTCCAACATCTAAGCGCTCAAATACTTTCCTTTTGTTCATCCGGTGGCAAGCGGTTGGCCATGTAGTGGGAGACACTTGAAATTGTTCATCCCTTTCATCCGCTTCTGAAATTCCTCACAGCATCTCATGATCCTCTACAGGGAGGTAAGAAATACAAGTATGTCACCAGGACCTTCATTTCTGTGAACGTCAACAGTTTTAGCCACTGCCATTCGTTCATAATCTTCAAATTCTACATCAGTCCCAGAGTCATCATACACAATTTCAACTGGAAACATTCTTCCAGACACACGTAGTTCTGGTCCTGAATTAAAATATTTGATAAATATTCCCGGGTCAATAGTTGTGATGTAATGATGACTTTTAGATCAGGTCTTTGAGACAAAAACTTGACTTAATCATGCCAAGTAACAGATCGGTGTATATACTCTCGCTCATGAGCTTCATCCACAATAATACAGGAGTAACCCAAGAAGTTTCTATTGTCCAAGCACTCATTGAGTAGACTGTGATCAGTGGAGAAGATTATTTTTGTGTCATGTGATTTTTTTTTCCTGACTCCAGTTACATATCCAACAAGACATCCGACCTTTCCTACCATTTCTTGAGCCACTCTCTCTGCCAAAGTTATGGCCGCAACTTTTCTTGGTTGCGTGCACACTATTATGCCATCTTTAGCCAGACCAGCTTCATACAAATATTGAACTAGCTGTGTACTCTTTCCTGACCCTGTCTCACCTAGAATTATGGAAACTTGATTTGATGACACTATGTTCACAATATCTGTTCTCCGTGCATACATTGGAAGAGCGTTGACAAGTCTTTGACATTCAACTTCAACACTTTGAGTTAATATTGTTAGTTCATTTTTGGTCGTTATATTTGGGTCTTTTTGTTCGATGGTTTTCCTCATTTGTCTGCTCCAGTTGGAGAACTCCATTGATTGTTTCTCTAGTTCTTCCATCTTATCTTTCAAAGCCGAAAGTTCACTATCAGTTTCATCATAATCTGTTCTACTGTGTGCATTATAACATTTTGATTTATATTCAGAAATTTTTCTATTATGTTTTTCCAAAGTTGTTTTTGTTTTGCTATCTATTTGTGCCAGAACATCATGAATACAATTTATCATTTGTTCTGTTTTGTTAGTACTTTGAGTTGCTTGAGCAACAGATGGCTGTTTTGAGGAACTGTTGCTAGTTTCAGGTAATTTAGATACAAAGCAATTTACTGGAGTGCACAAAGCTTTTTTCAAACCTTGCTTCAAGTTCTCAAATAAATGACTGACAGAGTTTGTTTCATCAGAAGTTAGAACAATAGTACACATTGTTTTTTTTCCCCTCTCATTATTGTTTCATCTAAAATCTTGAGAGTTTTTGAACATTTACAGTGCTGATAAATTGTTTTCTTTAGTTCTTCATCGGTTCTGAATCGTCGAAAAATCTCCACAGTAGCTTTAGTAGTGAGTAGCGAACTGCTGTTTGTAGTGTGTAGTGAACTGCTGTTTATAGCTGTCACGTGATCAGAAGTTATTTTTTCAATCATGTGTTCTTTAGAACCTGCAGTGTCTGATTTCTGCTTAGGAAATTTTGAAGTATTCCCAGATTCTTTGTTAGACTTTCTCATTGGACTTCTTCGCTGTTCTTTTTTCACTGCGGTTGGCGGCTTCAGATAACTGTTCTCATTATATCCGTGTTGATACTTGATGTGGAACTGTGTGTCCTCTTTGAGTACATTATTAGGCCTATTCATTACACCATCTGATTGATGATCGTCTACTGTATTTAGAGAATCTGATGGCTGAAAACGTCGTGGTGTATCCTGTTCTCTAGGCCCTAAACTAGGTGGCCTTTGAAAGTTGTTGCTGTAATGTCCATGTCGATGTTTTCTCTGGAAACTGTCGGTCTTTCTTTCTACACAATCATGGCCATTTAGCACACAATCCGATTGATTATCATTTAATTGATCATGAGTATAATACGATTGATTCGAATATGTGGTATAGAGAACATTGGATGATCCATGTCTTGAACGTTCGCCATAGAAAATTTGCGAGTTTGGTCTTGCAGACATTCTTGACGAAAAAGCACGAGTAGATCACTGGATCACGAGATTTATTATACTTTCAACACAACCTCAGTATGTCTGTAAAATCTGATGCAAAACACAACCTTATTATGTCTGTAAAATCTGATGCAAAACACAACCTTAGTATGTCTGTAAAATCTGATGCAAAACACAACCTTAGTATGTCTGTAAAATCTGATGCAAAACACTACCTCGGTAAGGCTGTAGGATGTGATGTAACATATTTTAAATAATTTTACTTGTATACGAATTAAGTGTCAGAATTCGTTCATCAATGAGTAGATTCTTTATACATTTCTGCTACTATTGAGCTGAAACAAAATTAAGTCACATAACTGTATAAACATATATTTAAAATTTTATATTGATTGTAGCTATTATTTATGTTTGAGTACCAGGACTAATAAACTAATTATAAACAGATAAGTGAATATCATAAATAAACAAAAACTGGCAACTAAAATATTTGTGAATTTGATGTTTATAACAATTAACCAACTACGTTAATTTTTTTTTCATTCAGTGTATTACACAGCAACCAGTAGTTAACATTCTCTTTCAGGATTTATTGGTTTAGTTTGTTAAAATTATGGGTCAAAGCTGTTGATAACGACAGTAATTCTATAATAAACATGGCTAACAAGTCATAACGAGCTATAAATGGATAGCGAGTCTCCATGCATATTGAAATCAAGCCAGTTTTAGATAGATGCCAAGTTAATATTTAGCGCTTTACACAGTTAAGAAGTTTTTTTTAGTGTGATACCGTAGTTTGTTTAGTCGTTTTAATTTAATTCTCTAGGTAATTGATGCGTGTTTTATCATTCGATAAAAACTTGACCATTTATTCCGTCAACGGGTGCGCGGGGGGGGGGGGATGGAGTTGCGTTGAAGATTATTAACGTCAACAATAGCACGATTATATTCGTTAGGTCTTGATTTGTTTGTGTTCTTAAATGTATTAAATGTTAACATTACATAATAAAGTTGTTATATTTCAAAAACATTTTGATTTTTTAACTTTTTAAATTGATTTGTATAAAACTATTTTTAATGAATGTTTTCCGAATGCCAATAAGCCCATGACAAACGCTCCTCAGGTCTTCCTCGACCAGCCCGTCCATGGAATGGAGTATTGAAAAAGAAATGAGACATGAGAGAAAAGACAGAAAAAAAGATATCGAAGGAGGATGAAAAGGGTGGGAAGAGTGGTACACGTTAGTGACCACTAGCCATGTCGGTCGTTTAGTGGCCACTAGCCATGTCTGTCGTTTGGTGGCCACTAGCCAGGTCTGTCGTTTAGTGACCACTAGCCAGGTCTGTCGTTTAGTAGCCACTAGCCAGGTCTGTCGTTTAGTGACCACTAGCCAGGTCTGTCGTTTAGTAACCACTAGCCAGGTCTGTCGTTTAGTAACCACTAGCCAGGTCTGTCGTTTAGTAACCACTAGCCAGGTCTGTCGTTTAGTAACCACTAGCCAGGTCTGTCGTTTAGAGGCCACTAGCCAGGTTTGTCGTTTAGTGGCCACTAGCCAGGTCTGTCGTTTAGTAACCACTAGCCAGGTCTGTCGTTTAGTAACCACTAGCCAGGTCTGTCGTTTAGTGACCACTAGCCAGGTCTGTCGTTTAGTGACCACTAGCCAGGTCTGTCGTTTAGTGGACACTAGCCAGATCTGTCGTTTAAAATTAACGGTTGATTGGGCTCCGGAAAAAGTACATACAGGGCCGTTTTATGTGTTATCGTAGGCAACGGTCCCTGCCCCCTTTTTTTAAAAGCTTCCTGCTGGTCAAGAAATTCGCCGTGCGAAACATATGGTAGATTATAGAACACTATCAATGGGAACATTAGTTGGTAGATTATAGAACACTATCAAAGGACACTATCAAAGGGAACTTTAGTTGGTAGATTATAGAACAGTATCAAAGGGAACTTCATTTGGTAGATTATAGAACAGTATCAAAGGGAACTTTAGTGTGCTCTGCTGAAGTGTGTGCGCGCGAGTTTTGCTAGTCGAGTGTACGCACACAGATTAATCGGACAGTAGTAGTAGGCCGTTAGTAGGCCGTAGCAGCCTCGTAGCCAAGGGGCTGCCTGGGGGCCGTGCCCCCCCCCCCCCCCCGCTAGGTGTGGAGTGCCCCCCCCCCCGCTTAAAAAGAAGAAAAAGAGGAAAAAATAAAGAAAAAGTAGCTAAAATGAGAAGGTACCCCCTTGCTGGGTATTGGTGCCTCCCTGCTTACTTTGACCTGGCTACGGGCCTGGGCCGTAGGTATTTTCAGATAGTTTTCAAAACTGTTCAACGGTTAATATACACTAGGAAAAAAAAAATTTTTTCGGTCTGCAACCTGAGAAAAAACATGTCGGTCTGACTATTTCTGACACGCTGATTACAGTGGTGTAATCAGAATTTTTCTAGCACGTCAGGTTCTTGAGTTATATGACTTTTACATTTTTGGTAAAATTGCATGCTGTAGCTAGCTATTATAATTGCTTAATAATGTTGTACACTTGCCGTGCTGTGTGGGGTTACCTTTAAATGTTATGTATTTTTTTTTTATTTTAGACTGATTGTTTATTAATTTCAAAACAATATGAAGAAAGTTAAAAGGGGTTGCTTGAATCATCCAGAATATTTCTGTTATATCTGTGGAATTTTACTCCCCGTGATCACTGGAAACAACTTACAAGTGAAGGTTGCCTATCATCACTACTTCGGCGTCAAAATATGCGATCAAGACAGAACCTGGGCGCCACATATTTGCTGTAGTGTTTTTTGTGGGGCTCACCCAGTGAAAAATGGCAAAAGGAAGTTTATGCCGTTTGCGGTACCAATGATATGGCGAGAGCCAAGAGATCATCATTCGGACTGCTACTTTTGCATGACAAATATTGCTGGATACTTCAAAAAAAAAACAAAAAAACAAATCAGCAATTCATTATCCAAATTGTGAATCAGCTTTGAAACATGTTCCACACGATGAACAAAATCCAGTTCCCAATCCTCCAGTATGCCTTGATAGCGAAAGTGACGATGATGATGAGGAAAGTCACAGGGAGCAGGAGAGTGATGCATATTAACCTCTAAATGATGAAAAGATACCTCATCTTATTTGCCAAGCTGAATTGAACGATTTGGTGAGGGATCTGGAATTAACGAAGAAGAAAGCAGAACTGCTTGGATCAGGTTTACAACAATGGAATTTGTTACAAAACGGAACATCTATTTCACATTTTCATGATAGACATGTACAGTAGGGTGGTGTGAATTTTTTTTTTTAATTTTTCTATTTTAATAGCAACAGATAGTTGTATTTGGAGCTAACTAACACCCTTGCCAAGTTTTAGTAGATTTTATTTATTTTTAGAGGTGCCCCAAGCATGGTAAAGATTTTTGGCTTTTTTGTATGAACAAAACCTGCGTCAATTACAGTTCTTTTTTTGTTTTAAAGTAATTTTCACATAATTAAATATTTATATTTGCAGTCTTATGTAAGTATTTAGTCACTGAGGTACGTTTGAATGTACTTCTAACTTAATAGTGCTTTATTTGAAATATACACACATAAATTAACAGCAAATATAAACAAAAAAATTCTAAACGTATTTATATTTTTTTTGTTAGCAGAGACTAAATGTCAGCCAGTAAAATAAGCACCAGAACATCAGTGAAATGTCCAATGCTTGGAAACGTTTTGCCAACCTACATAGACATATGAAATATTACAACTTATTCAAGTTTTATATTAAAGAAAAACAGCAAAAAGAGCCCACTTTTAACGAAATTGCACAAATTGAAGTATCTGACATCTGCATTATATGGCAAAAAGCATCCATCCCAACAGTTTCATATACAATAATTTTAAAGCTGATCAGATGTGCCTATGACAAATTCAGAAAGCTGATGAAGCCTTATAAAGGAAGGAAGGCAGACAACAAATACATGTTGAAGTTACAGACATACGCAGATAAATGTAAACAAAAATTATTTGACATTGCAGCTTGCAAATGCATCCGAGAACATTGCAAATGTGAACATAAGAATAAAGCTCCAAGTATTGAGCAAGATTTTTTTATAAGACAAGCGAACCAGAAGACTAAATGTTATAGGCAGCGTTGATAGGATTATTTCTGGTAAGTTTGAAGAAGTGACATGAGAGAAAACTAAAAGAAAATGCAAAACTTCAAAGAACACTTGACCTAAGTGTAAACACAAGCATTAAGAAACAACTCCACTTTAGAAAGTTCAGACAATAACCCTCAGACATTTGATGTTGGATCATGTGAAGTTGAAAAAAAGAATGAAAGAAGTAACAGAGAAAATATTCAAAGCAGTTAACAGCAAACAAATGAGAAAAAAAGTTGCAACAATTAGCAAAACTTTGTGATCGGTTCGGTGTGTCAGACAGAGCTGAGGCAGAAATCGCAACTGCTGGAAGATTTTGGTTTGGCTTCTCAAGATAAATCAACAAACGATATTGATCGATATACATTGCGGCGTGAACGAAAGCTAACCAGAGAACAATTTTCGCGCACAACTGGTCCACTTCAGACGCTGTACTTTGATAGGCGCAAGGACAAGACTTTGAAACTAGAGAATAAAGGAAATCGTTGGTATCGCAAAGCATTGAACCAAGAGCATATCACTGTTATATGCGAACTTGGGGGAAAATTCTTCACACATTTAGCGCCAGATTCCTCAACAGCGCGTGGCATAACATAATCTATTTGTAGCTATTATAGCAAAGTAAGATTAGGCATGAATCAGATACTTGACATAGGATGTGATTGTACTGCCACGGATACTGGTTCTACTGGTGGAATAATCACATTTCTTGAAAAGAAGCTTAGAAAACCGTTGCAATAGCTGCCATGTTTGCTTCATGCAAATGAATTACCACTGTAGTCATATCATAAAATATCTTGATGGCCCAACATCTGGGCCAAAAGGATTTTCACGCATCATAGGATCAGCTATACCAACTTGTGAGCTTCTGCCTGACTGTAGATTTACTGCAATTAATTGTGGACTCTCAAAAGTGACAGTAACGAGTTTAAGTACAGATCAAAGGTATTTATATGAAATGTGTCTCAGTGTTAGTAGTGGAAACTGCTCTGAAGAACTTGCCCGAAGAATTCCCGGAAAAATGGCTCAATCGCTTTGGCTCACGACAGCAAACAGAATTCTTCGGCTGTGTATCTCAACAAGTAATCCAACATCCAATTTAATAAACTTGACGGTTTATGTAATGCGTCTGTAATTCATAAACCATCAGCTTTCTGAATTTGTCATGGGTACATCTGATCAGCTTTAAAATTATTGTATATGAAACTGTTGGGATGGATGCTTTTTGCCATATAATGCAGATGTCAGATGCTTCAATTTGTGCAATTTCGTTAAAAGTGGGCTCTTTTTGCTGTTTTTCTTTAATATAAAACTTGAATAAATTGTAATATTTCATATGTCTATGTAGGTTGGCAAAACGTTTCCAAGCATTGGACATTTCACTGATGTTCTGGTGCTTATTTTACTGGCTGACATTTAGTCTCTGCTAACAAAAAAAATATAAATACGTTTAGAATTTTTTTGTTTATATTTGCTGTTAATTTATGTGTGTATATTTCAAATAAAGCACTATTAAGTTAGAAGTACATTCAAACGTCAGATGCTTCAATTTGTGCAATTTCGTTAAAAGTGGGCTCTTTTTGCTGTTTTTCTTTAATATAAAACTTGAATAAATTGTAATATTTCATATGTCTATGTAGGTTGGCAAAACGTTTCCAAGCATTGGACATTTCACTGATGTTCAGGTGCTTATTTTACTGGCTGACATTTAGTCTCTGCTAACAAAAAAAATATAAATACGTTTAGAATTTTTTTGTTTATATTTGCTGTTAATTTATGTGTGTATATCTCAAATAAAGCACTATTAAGTTAGAAGTACATTCAAACGTACCTCAGTGACTAAATACTTACATAAGACTGCAAATATAAATATTTAATTATGTGAAAATTACTTTAAAACAAAAAAAGAACTGTAATTGACGCAGGTTTTGTTCATACAAAAAAGCCAAAAATCTTTACCACCTCTAAAAATAAATAAAATCTACTAAAACTTGGCAAGGGTGTTAGTTAGCTCCAAATACAACTATCTGTTGCTATTAAAATAGAAAAATTAAAAAAAAAAATTCACACCACCCTAATGTACAGTTTGCTAAATTTTATGACAAGAATGACAGTATCTGTTATTGTACAGACATTAATGATTTAATGAAAGAACTGGACTGTGAGTATATTCAAGGAGACTGGCGTCTGTTTATAGACTCAAGTAAAGTTAGTCTTAAAGCAGTTCTCCTACACAATGGGAATTTAATGCCATCTATTCCATTAGCACACACAGTTGGATTACATGAGACATATGATTCTATGAAGTTGCTTCTCAACGTGATCAAGTACAGAGATCATAACTGGTGCCTCTGTGGGGAACTAAAAGTAGTTTCTCTTCTTCTTGGATTGCAGCTGGGATACACAAGGTACATGTGCTTTCTGTCTGTGGAACAGCCGTGATAACGAAAATCATTACCCAGTTAAAGACTAGCCAGTAAGAACTGATAATGTACCTGGCAGATATAATGTACAACATGAGTCTCTTGTTGATCCTACCAAAATACTGCTTCCCCCTCTTCACATAAAGATTGGACTGTTCAAAAATTTTGTGAAGGTTCTTCAAGAGAAGTTAAAGACCACTCTTACACCAGCAAAGATACATGCGGCGTGTTCACCGGACCTCAAATTCTTGAAGTCCATTCGTGATCCCACCTTTAAGACACAGCTGCAGCCTGCTCAGTTGGCAGCCTGGGATGCATTTGTGTCTGTGGTTTCTACCTTTTTGGAAATCACAGGTCTGAGAACTATGCAGAGTTTGTTGAGAGACTACTAACAAAATAAAGGATATGGGATGCAGAATGTCCTTAAAAATTCACTTTCTGCACTCCCGTCTCAGTTTCTTCCCACCCAATCTAGGTGCAGTCAGCGGCGAACAGGGTTAACGTTTTCACCAAGAAATAGCAACGATGGAAAACATATATCAAGGGAGGTATGACAGCAGCATGATGGGCGATTTCTGTTGGTTTTTACAGCGAGAGTGTGACACAGATTACAAAAGAAAAGCAACATCGTCTAATTATTTCTAACTTCAAAATGCATCGTATTAGGATTACATGAGGTTATTTGTACATACGATACTGTATAGTTGCTTCTTCTGTTCTAATTCCATTAAATTCTAGTTATTGTATTTAAATGTAGAAGCATTGACATTATATTTCTAATGACCATAAAGAGTTTTAATGGTAAATCAAGATGTCAACATAACTTTAAAACCTGACGTGATACACAATTTTCAATGATATATTTGGAATCGCAGGTCAAAATGGTCTTAGTACACTTAATAGATCTCAGGTAGCAAAAAAGTTGTTTCCTAGTGTAAATTTACCTTTTTTGTGGGCTAATATTTAGAATCATGAGCCACTTTGGTCTGTTAAATTTGACAGAATGGATGAATCAAAAGCAGATGAATAAAGTGTTAATATGAAACGTAATGAACTGACAGGGCTGAAGTATATTAGGGGCCGTCCATAAAGTACGTCACGCTCCAAGGAAGGGGGTGAGGGGGTGTGAGGAAGTGTGACAGTTTGTGACAGGGGGAGGGGGGGGTCAGGCCAAGTGTGACGTCACATTTTTAAAATATATTTTAAATTTTATTTCTATTTTAATTTTTTTTTAGTAAAACTTAATAGTTTTAAAAATAATTTTCGATTGTTGCCAAGACGAAGTTCAACAATAGAAGGGAAAAGACACGTTTTCACAGTACTATTCAAGCTAATCCGATTTCAGAACAATTCCTACTCCAAACACATGGATGGAAAGTTCTGCACAGCCACAATGAGACATTTAGAGAAATAATCAACAGTGCTCGGACCTAACGAAGTTGCTGTATTAGCCAGGATGATAAAACACTAGTTCCAATAGGATTGACCGCAGCTTATAAACAGGCACCACTGCTAATGCATGTGGAATATCGTGTCAGTTTACCAGACCACGACTGGGTTGTTAGCACTAAACACAAACTTTTTCCATCTGTTTATGCTGGAATTCGCATTGAAAAAGATATACTAGGAAAACTGGAAGCTGTAAGCTATTCAGGTCCAACATAGATAGCAATACGATCAGGGAAGCATTCTTCATCCACTGCTTTTGCTCATGGCTTAGACTTCGAAAGACTATTGGATTTGGGTGAATTAGATGAAATAACAAAAGATAAAAAAGACAATGTGATAAAACCTATTGTTGTTTTTACAGTTGATGGAGGGCCAGATGAAAATCCTCGCTATCAAAAAGTAATTGAAGTTGCAATCCATCACTTCGTTAAAAATAATCTTGATGCCTTATTCCTTGCAAGCAATGCACCAGGAAGAAGTGTTTTTAATAGTGTGGAATGTCGAATGGCTCCATTGAGCAGATAACTGTCTGGTGTCATATTGCCAAATGAACATTAGGGCAGCCACCTAGATTCGCAGGGCAGAACAATCAATGAGGATCTGGAAAGAACAAACTTCAAGTTTGCAGGTGAAACTTTAGCTGAAATCTGGTCGCATGTGATTGACGACCAATTATAAACAGTTGCAGAATATATCAACCCTGAGAAATCTGAATTGGATGTAGCAGGACTGATATCAAAGGATCAGGAAACGGTTTGACCATCATGTTCGCACCAGTCAATACTTCATTCAAATTGTTTTACCTTCCAGATTCTTTCCTCCTCCAAGCCCAATCAACCAAACAACTGATGGACTCAGAGCTTCAGAAAGAGCAGATGCAGATGCTCATAAATTTCCTTCATTGTTTGTGGCACAAACTCTCAAATTTGATGACATTATGCCAAGATCAACAGGAGTTTTTAAAGTAAAACCATATGATCTTTATTGTCCATCTTTGCAGACCAGCTTACATGATCGAATTTGCAAAGTGTGTCACTTATACTTTGCCTCACAAACAATGTTGAAGAAACATACACGACAACTCAGAGCTC
The DNA here is from genome assembly GCA_021962125.1 of Bulinus truncatus. Classification (NCBI taxonomy): domain Eukaryota; kingdom Metazoa; phylum Mollusca; class Gastropoda; family Planorbidae; genus Bulinus; species Bulinus truncatus. Next base: position 1,721,413 of record JAGDYQ010000087.1, on the reverse strand, counting down.
GGGCGCAGGAGAATGTGCCAACCCAAAATTTTCCAGCATCAACTCAGATAAAACGCATCCGTCCTTTGAGAATCAATCTGCAGTTATCCTTCCAGGAAACGATGATGGGGAAAGATTTATGTCAGTCGTAACTATGGATGAACACTTCACTTCACCATGGATGGATGTTGTCCAGTGAATATTTTTTTAATTAAACATAATTCACAGGCCCACTATAAACATATTCAATATATCACAAGAGCTGCTCACATAATTTGTCAATCTAGTCCTTTTTTTAGTCGCATTGTTTCCATTTTTATTATTTAATCACTGGTTGAGGTCAAGTTTCGCTAATCTACTTCTTATTATGTGTTAATAGAATGCATAATCGGAAGATTATCTCAAAGTTGACCTCACCCATTGTAAATGAAAAGGTAGCAGATAAATGATGTTTATTACATATTTGTTAAATCTAATTTTGCAAATTTTTTTTCAAATTCAATTGATTGAGTTACTGTTTCAAAGAATAACATAATAATCTGATAGTTCTTTTAATATTTATATTTTAAGGCAATTTAATAGTGAAGTGCGTTTTAAGTTTTCGATTAAATTTTAATTAGTTGTTAATAAAAAAAATTTTTCGAAAGTGTGACGTACTTTGGGGGGGGGGGGGGTTTACAGAGATTTGTGACACTTTATGATGGGTGGGGGGGGGGGCAAAATGGTCAAAAATTGCGTGACGTACTTTATTGACGGCCCCTTAGCATTTATGAAAATTCGGACTTTATGCTGTCTTTGTGTATGATCATTATTTATTTATGATCGATCGTTGTTTGTTAACGATCATTGTTAATGTATGACCATTCTTTATGACTAGTGTTGTTTTCGTTGACGAAAACTAAAACCTTCGTTGACGAAAATGTTGACTCATCGTCAACGAGAACTAAAACTGAAACTAAAATTAGAAGCAAGACTAAAACTAGACGAAAACTGAAATTATTACAGAAAAAACGAAATAAAAACTGAAACTAAAATATGACCTGGGACTAAAACAACACTATTTATGACAGTTTAGTTACACAGACTTAAATGGCTTTACAGACTTAACACATTGACACACTGACCGTGTCTAGTGCATTCGTCAATTTGACAGGATCAAGATGTCCAACTATTCCAGTACACAACTAGGTTATTAAATAGTAATAAGCGATACAAGTCAAAACATCATAGTTGTAAACATAAGAACTCCATCTAACGCAGTCATTTTTTTAAACTGTCTTATGTCCGAATTATTATAATACATTTTTACTTGATTATATTGTTATTTATTACTTTTCATTTTTTATGTATATGATTATACACATACAATGTCAAAAAGAGTTAATTTATTTGCAATAATAATGCCAAACCTATATTGGCTATAAAATTACTTGAGTCAGTAATAACAGTAAAGCTATTAATATTGTTTTATAAACTGAAACCGAAACAAAAACAATGAACTGTCGTCTTCGATTTGATTTAGTATAGGTAAACTAAAACAGTTGTTAAAATTAAACTCTACATCTCTAGAACAAATGAAATAATTTAAAGTAAACTTAAATACTAACCTACGTGTAATATACTAACCTACGTCTCATTCGGATGAGGCAACAAACTAATTTTACTATCGTACTTGTTAACGGTTTTCATTTTAGAACAAATAAAACGGGAATTCTGAAAGGCTTTCTGAAAATAGATGTGCCAAATTTCGCTGACACAACTGCTTGCTGAACATGTATCGAAACAAAAAAACAAAGCAAATAAAAATGATGGGGAATTTCCGCTTTTTTTCCCGATACCTCAAGGCAGTTGTGAATGCAATGTAAAATAATATTAGATGTTATGTTTATGCACTTTTCTTTATGATGTTAAAACATCTCACTCTTAGAAAAGCTCTTTATAAAATGTATTATTCTCTAGATAACTTCCAATTGTGCTACGACTTATTGAAGTTTTACCCGCCTAACGGATCCAAGCCAAATATTTCTGCCACAGGCTCACATTTTGTTTTCTCAGTGATTTAATTACATGATTCTAGTTTTATTATTCATAAATTGCATCAATTGGGATGAATTCTGCTATAAATAATAAATTTTAATCGACGTCTAATAATTGATTATTACTTTTAATTAGGGGATTTTTTTTACCTGATTTCCACATTTTTCTAGGAATTTCATTGAACCATTTTCAGTTTCATTTACAATACAAGAATCCTGTAACAAGATAATAAATAATTAGTCACACATACCACGTAAAATTGTGTCGACTAAATCGGTAAAAAAAAGGTAGGAAAAGAAAATGTTTCTTAGTCTTTTGAAATATAAATTTGTTTATACTTAAAACAAACATAACTTTTATAAGATTGAGTTCCTATCTAACTAAATTGTAGTTAGAAATGAATAAAAAATGTTTAATTGTTCAATGAACATTATCGGCTCGTCCACGTAATTGTCAACAAATTTTAGTTCTGTTTAGCCCCCCTTCCCTCAATAGGTGAACAAGAATGATACTTTTGGTGCCCCGCCCACCCCACCCCACCCCCATTAAAATCTAGTTTGACTAGTAGGCCTACACTAGATCATCATGTCTTCTTCCCTATATAACGAGCCTTAAAAAAAAAAAACTGGAATCCATCTCCAATCCTCCATTATTATATGACAGTATGCGGATCTTTAATGAGTTTAGTTTGTACAGTATTGACTATTCGGTTCGTAATTATCCGGCCATCACACTATCCGGCTAAGTAAACAATATTTATCCGCAATCAAATGCATGATTATAGACAGTTTTAGTAAGAATGAAAAAACAACAACTTGACATTTTCAGTAATAAAAAGGTTTTATTTCACAAGTATATGTAAAGCAGTTACCGGTAATTATTATGCATAGATCTTGAGTTGTATCGGGAATGTCCGAATGTCTTGCACTACATTAGGTCAGATAGTCTTGGGTCTAATGGATCTTTCCAAGAAAATAATAATACATTTTTAGTTATCGAATTGTCTTATTGGCAAGATAATAAAATTAAGAAAAGTTTTGTCAATGATTATTAATATTTTGCTAGACCATATCATCCTTGTTAAGTCTACAATAAACGGTTTCGAATCTTAAAACATACTGTACCAGTAGCCTACCAGTTTTTAGGGTGCTGAAAGAGATCTCTGGTCGAACCCTCAGCCAGAGTTAAAATGATTTTAATCCAAACTTTGATGGCATTATTGATTTTTACACTTCAATACAATTTTGAATTTATGTAATAATTAATTATTTTGGTTTGAATGTATTTCTAAAATGAACATAATCATTAAATATGCCAACTATTAATAACCATAAGTGAGTTTTAATAAATCATCATCATTATTTGGGTGGCCACACTTTGGCATTTTCATTACTTTTTCAGTTTTTTCTAGGATTCCAGGGTACCTTGTACTATAATTTCTCAAATGATAATTAACACTTACATGCAATATAAAAACTATTAATTACTTATGTGAAAAAAGAAAGATTAATATGGCCGCTAGTTTAATTTAAATGGCACGTGTTTCTTCCAGGAGTAGAAGGATATAAACTGAAAGAAAATAAATCTTGCTTTTATATTTATTACACGTGAAGTTTTTGAAGTAAACTGTTAATTTTTTTTTTAGAAATATTAATTATCTGCTTGTATCTGTTGTTAAGTGAACTGATAAATTTAAATGTTTATTATCTATTGGAATTTTTAAAAACACTCTATTTTTTATATTTCTTTTCAGAAAAATCTGTTATGTGAACCAGAAAAAATAAATAAATTGTTTAATAAAACAGAAAAAGAAACTTTGTTTTACACGGAATGGTTAAATAACACGATAGGCCTATAGAAGTGGATAGGTCTATAGAAGTGGATAGGCCTATAGAAGTGGATAGGCCTATAGAAGTGTATAGGCCTATAGAAGTGGATGTACATTTGGATTATATAAACAATTTAACTTTAAACAAAAGACTTTCCTTTGATGTTCCAACCAAAAAGAATGGGTGATAACCATACATTTCAATCTAGAATAATTTATTCAAAACCCGCAAATCAAGTAATGTCTAGTGACGATCTAGTTACAAAAGGACAAGCATTGAATGATAATTATCAAATAATGCGAAGAAAACATGCTATAAATAACAAAACAAGTTTATATCAAACAACAGATAATGACGTCCATAACATTCCTACAATTCCAGCCAGAAATTCTCCCAAACACAGAAGAGAAAATCGGATATTGAGCTGTATTCAAAGTAATGATGCCATTTTGGATATAACAGAAAGTGCAAAACTTGACACGAAAAAAATTGTCAACTCCAAACTCACCAGCAATGAGCCACTCAAATCATGGGCAACAACTTCTGATTGCTCAGAAATCATCAATGAGATATGGACAACAAAAGTCGTCTTCACGATTCATAAAAAAATTGAAAATTGTACACAGCTCAAAGAAATATTGATTAGTTTCATGAAAAAAAGCGATGGCGTTTTAAATTTTAAAATAAAGGAAACCATTTCTACCCGTGAAAGTAGAAGCATATGTACAGTTATTTTGAAAACTGCCAGCAAATCAAATGCAACAAAACTCATTAAAATTTTACACAAGAAATTATATATTGATCTGAAGGTAAAAGTTCATTATGATTATTTTAGTACGAGAAAAAATCGGAAGAAGAATCTTGAAATCATAACAAATGGAAATCATGTATTTGATAATGTTGGTAATTCACTGGAACAAAATGGTGCAATCCCTGATGTTTTTTTAAAAGAAACTGTCAATCAAATTTCAAATAGCATTAACCAAGTCAGTATTGAGGCCAATGAGCCCAGACTAGGTAATAAGAGTTCATCTGCATTAAGAAATGGTACAATGGGAAAATATCCCATTGGATCGTCACCTATTCCTACATTGATACAAATTAAAATAATGGCTGGAAACTTGGATGAAAACTACATTTTATCTCTCTTAAGTCCATTAAAAGATCTGCAAAGTAATATAAGTAAAGCTGTTGTAGAAACATCAGATAAATATAAAACAATCTGCTTATTGCTAATATCAAGTAAGACAGCGGCTGTTAAAATAACTAGAAGGATCAATGCTGCCAATTGGAAAGTCTCTATGAAAGCTTTTGTTGAAAAGACAAATGGCTGCATTAAAGATGGCACAATGACTAAAAATGAAGATAGGAAAATATTTAAAATTGACAATGATAACAAGACCCGAGCTAAAAATGAAAGGCTTCAAAAAGAGATGCAAAAAGAATTGCTGAATATTGAAAGTAAAAGCTTAGAAAAACATAAAACAAAAATAAAGGATTGTGAGATGAAACTAGATGACATGGTTAAAGTACGAGATGATCATGAAATTGATGATTCTGTACAGACTGCGATATCAGATAAAAAAGAAGAATTAGAAAAACAGATGGATGAGTTTGTCAAACAGTTTGAAATACTTCAGACAAAGTCCAAAGCAAATAATACACATACGAGTAGAAATGAAGTTATGCTGCAGCTGGGTATTGAATGTAATAGGCTGATAAATGCTCTTCCAATGTATGCTCGTAGAACAGATATTGTGAACATAGTGTCATCAAATCAAGTTTCCATAATTCTAGGTGAGACAGGGTCAGGAAAGAGTACACAGCTAGTTCAATATTTGTATGAAGCTGGTCTGGCTAAAGATGGCATAATAGTGTGCACGCAACCAAGAAAAGTTGCGGCCATAACTTTGGCAGAGAGAGTGGCTCAAGAAATGGTAGGAAAGGTCGGATGTCTTGTTGGATATGTAACTGGAGTCAGGAAAAAAAAATCACATGACACAAAAATAATCTTCTCCACTGATCACAGTCTACTCAATGAGTGCTTGGACAATAGAAACTTCTTGGGTTACTCCTGTATTATTGTGGATGAAGCTCATGAGCGGAGTATATACACCGATCTGTTACTTGGCATGATTAAGTCAAGTTTGTCTCAAAGACCTGATCTAAAAGTCATCATTACATCAGCAACTATTGACCCGGGAATATTTATCAAATATTTTAATTCAGGACCAGAACTACGTGTGTCTGGAAGAATGTTTCCAGTTGAAATTGTGTATGATGACTCTGGGACTGATGTAGAATTTGAAGATTATGAACGAATGGCAGTGGCTAAAACTGTTGACGTTCACAGAAATGAAGGTCCTGGTGACATACTTGTATTTCTTACCTCCCCTGTAGAGATCATGAGATGCTGTGAGGAATTTCAGAAGCGGATGAAAGGGATGAACAATTTCAAGTGTCTCCCACTACATGGCCAATTGCCACCGGATGAACAAAGGAAAGTATTTGAGCGCTTAGATGTTGGAATCAGAAAAATTGTGTTTGCCACTAACTGTGCTGAAACTTCCATCACTATTGATGGAGTCAAATTTGTTATTGACACTGGAGTTGCAAAGGAAGTTAAATATGATGCCAAGAAAAATATAAGTGTACTGGGTACTCATGTCATCAGCAAAAGTTCAGCAGATCAGAGAAAAGGTCGAGCCGGTCGTACAGCGAGTGGAAAGTGTTTTAGACTCTACTCTGAAAATGGATACAGGTCCATGGAGCCAAGCAGTAGACCTGAAATACTGTGTGTCCATTTGGGTCAAGCGGTCCTGAAGATAGCTGCACTTGGCATTGATTGTAGACAGTATGACTTTGTCGAGTCACCTAGTCAAGATGCCATCGACTCAGCCTTGTTAACTTTGTGTCACCTTGGTGCCATGTCAAAAGATGGAATAACACAAACAGGAAAATTTATGAATGCACTGCCCTTTGACCCAAGACAATGTTTTCTTATTTATCATGGCCTAAAAGAACAAGTTCTTTATGATTCTGTCGTAATAGCTTCGCTGTTAAACAATGGAAGCAATATATTTTACAAAGGAATGTCTGAACCAGACCAACAGAAATGTTCAAAAAGTAAAACGAAATATGGCTCACCAGATGGAGATGTATTTACATGGTTGGAAGTTTACAAAGATTGGACGAAAGTTCCAAAGAGGTCTCAGTCCAAGTGGTGCACAGAAAACAGCATAAATTATAAAGTTCTTAATTTTGCCAAACAGGCTGTTGATGAAATGGCTCAAATACTTGAGAGAGAAAAGATCAAAATGGAGTATTCTTTTGGTGAAAATGAGAAAGTTACAAACATTTTCAAAAAACTTATATTTCAGGCTTACACCCCATCTTTGTCCCATTATTTAGGTCACTTTAAAGCTGGATATTATGCACTGGAAGTACAAAAACAAATTCATTTTCATCCATCGTCTGCTCTTCCGGCCCTAAATGCTAAACCTGAATGGATTGTTTACACTGAATTCACCAAGACAACTAGAGATTTTATCAAAGGTATTTGTGTTGTGAATGAAGACTGGGTACAGGAAGCTCTACAAGAAGGGAGAATTTCGTTTTGTATGGATGAAGTCAAAAGAAGAAAAATTGAGATAGTTCACAGAGAAGAACTTGGCTTGACAATGTTTAGAAATTTTGTTGGCCCAAGGTATTCCAACTTACGTTGTTTGGAAGAAGAGCTTTCTGATCGAGGAATGCCAGTTGTGGTTGTTGAAGCTGATAGAGAATTGGGGATAATTGATGTTTACTCTTCCTCGCCAATGGATTCTGAAGTAGCAACTAGACTCAATAAAACTAAAGTAATATTGCTGGAAACTTTAGCCTCAGATGAAGATGAAATTCCTGTCATTAAAAATACCAATGGAACAGATGGGAGTGGATTTCGTGTAGTTTTGGGTCAAGGTGCTGTAGTTAAAGCTTTGTTAATGCCAGATGAAAGTAACAAAATTATCATAAAAAATAGTTCTTTTAGAACTAGTGAGGAAGATATCCGACATAAATTCGAAGTATTTGGTGATATATTAGAGTGCATTAAATTTAAAGGATCTAATCCTTGGGGTTTTATACGGTACAGAACAAAGCACGAAGCTCAACAGGCAGTTGAAGGAACAGCAAATGATGAACACAATGTTGCAAGCCTGAAAATAGAAAATGAAGTAAAAAGAACGCAAAGGAAGTTTGAAGTTAAGCTTACTTGGTGCAGGCGACCCATTAAAGGAAATGGAACAGCTTTTATAATATGTGAAGGAATTGACAAAATATCTCTGTTGTTTAAGTCAATAACTTTACCTAGTGGTCGTTGTGAAATTAAACTATCACGGCAAGGTACCGACCTTATTTGTTTTAACACTGGTCAAGCTAGTGAAGAACAAATTAGACAAAGTATTCTGACGTTAGTCGGTAACGACGAAAGAATAGCAAAAAAACTCTGTGTCAGGGTTGTTAGATTAAAAGTGCAAACTGAAAACAGGGAGGAGATTAAAGAATTGGAAGCTGAACTTCTAAAGGAATTAATAAAATATTATACAATTTTACAGTTGCCAAGTAATAAATTCCGAATAAATCTGCTCCAGCCCAAGGAGTCAACCATCAATTATACCGGGTTTATACAGTTTGATAAATTATCTGAAGGTGAGCAGCTGTGTAATTTTATGAAGAATCGACTGATGGTTAAAGGTCAAGCTGTACAAATGAGTGCTACTCTCAAGACAACTTTACACATTCCATCTGCTATTATGATCATTTGCAAAAGTCAGTTTGATGAAATCATGGATATTTTAAAGGAGGAAAAACTTGTTGAAGTAGGCATCAGAGAAATGAAGCTTGGTGATTTTGTAATTGACATCAAGTGTGATTCAGCCAAACATCTGGTAGAGGCCAGGGATCTATTTCAAGAGCTGTTAGATGGTGAGATTATAGACTGTGGTATTTCTATTTTTACCAAAAGTATTTTAAATCAAGAAGGTAAACAAATGTTAAATCGATTACAAAAACAGTTTAATGTACTTCTTATTGCAGACAAGCGAAAAGAGAGAATTCACATTTATGGTTCTTTTGATAATAAGGTTAGGACTAAAATAAATATATTGACATATTTTGAGAAACTTGAACAGTACAGAAAGTCTGAAATTCTTTTAGCTGGAAATGGGAAGACGCAGGGTATTTTAAAGGAGATAATGAAAAGGTTTGGAGATTTGCCTAGAGGTATTATTAGACATTTTCAACTAAATGATGTAAAGATTGATTTTAAACAACAAAAGCTGTGTATTTTTGGAGCACCAGAAGCTGTAAATCAAATAGAGTACTGCATATCTGAAATTGAAAAGGACCTTGCTTCTCAAGGTACACATCAGCATAATGAAATGATTCCTGAATGTGTGGGTTGTATGTGCCCCATAGAGAGCCACTGTGAGCTGTATAGACTAGAAGGTTGTGGCCATGGCTACTGCAATATTTGTCTTAAGACTATGGTGTGTGTTGCTGTTGAGGAAAAACAATTCCCTATAGAGTGTGCCCAGCAGGATTGTTCACTATCTTTAGTTTGGAAAGATGTCAGATTCTGCTTGAAACAAAAGTGGATCTCTGAAACAAAACTTGGACAACGTTCACTGGACTCACTTGTGGCCACCAATCCCAACCAATATAAATTTTGTAAAACTCCCAACTGCCCAGTGGTATATGAAGTGACCACTACTGAAGAAGGTCATGAGTTTAACTGCCCTGCATGTTTCATCAGTCTGTGTACTAGCTGCCACTCCAATTATCATGTTGGTCTGTCCTGCAAAATGTTTGTTAGCCAGCATGAAGCCAATCGGCAGATTGAAATATGGAAAACAGCTGACCCAAAAAACCGTAAACTATGTCCGGGTTGTAGTGTACCAGTTGAGAAGATTCAAGGATGTGACCATATATGCTGTAAGATTTGCCGAAACCATTTTTGCTGGATTTGTCTTGAAAAATTTCCATATGACCAAGAGTGCTACAAACATCTTAGAAACATCCATAAGCAAATGTGAAACTTGAGGGAATAAGTCTGTACATATAAGAGTCTAAAATAATTCTTTGAAAAGAAGATTTCTAAAAAGAAATATTACGCTTATTATTTTTCATATGTTATAGCCAATGTTTGGTGAAATTAATTTAAAAATATATCAGCCGTTAAGTTATTATTTTATATAATTGGTAGAATCACTTCATTTATTTTAATTACACAGTAGCAGTTTTGAAAGCTGTTGACTATACCGCCATAAGTTCAATAGTGATCTATAAAAGTCCAACTCTTTTATATCTATAAATTACTAATTATTTATTGATTTTTTTAGTATGTCCCGGGTTCGATACTCGGTGAGAATCACGGGAATTTTTCCAGGTGAAATTTGTTGTAAAGTCGCCCCACAAGTCCACCAAGCTTTAAATGGGTACCTGGCTTAAGTTGGGAAGTAAAGGAGGCTGGGCGTTGTGCTAACCACACAATCCCTTTATATGCCGACATGGGCGTCGCTAGGAATTTTTAAGGGGACCTAGCGGGGGGCAAAAATTTTCCAGGGGGGTGCAAATAACAACTTTATGACATTTTTTTTTAAATGTAGGGGGGGGAGCAAATGCCCCCTCTTATATGACATTTTTTTTCAAAATGAATACGCCCATGTATGTCCGAGGTTATTTAAACAGATGAATTCTACACTTCATCTGCCCCCGGCGAAGGCCCGTTAGGGCTAAGAAGGGAACTTACTTTTTTTTTGCACGTCATATTTTAATTTTAATCCTATTAATTGTATACTTGAGCATATGAATGACTATGTCAGAGTGGGGTGGAACATATGAATGACTATGTCACAGTGGGGTGGAGCATATGAATGACTATGTCACAGTGGGGTGGAGCATATGAATGACTATGTCACAGTGGGGTGGAGCATATGGAATGATCAGTATGTCACAGTGGGGTGGAGCATATGAATGACTATGTCACAGTGGGGTGGAGCATATGAATGACTATGTCACAGAGCATATGAATGACTATGTCACAGTGGGGTGGAGCATATGAATGACTATGTCAGAGTGGGGTGGAACATATAAATGACTATGTCAGAGTGGGGTGGAACATATGAATGACTATGTCAGAGTGGGTTGGAACATATGAATGACTATGTCAGAGTGGGGTGAAACATATGAATGACTATGTCACAGTGGGGTGGAGCATAACCTGACATTTTCAAATTTAAAATGAGATTTAAATTGTGTTTGCAGTAATGTAATAAAATGTTATCATATTCTTGAAATCTACATTTATTCTTTTTTTTCCCTTTATGAAATAGAATGAGCTGTAGAAATAACCTTTTTGAAACATTTTCAAACACAGAACACAACTTCAATATTTCAAACACAGAACATGACTTCAATATTTCAAACACAGAACACGACTTCAATATTTTTAACACAGAACAAGACTTCAATATTTAGTCAAATTTTTTATTTTTATAATCACCGGTTTTTAAAAACTATTCAATATAGGCTGTTAGAGAAAACAATAATTTTTACTCAGTTCTAAATAACAGAAAAACATAAAACAAAATTAAAAATATTCTTTCTGAAATTTTAGTTTAAAGACTATTCATCCAGTAAATTAAGAAACAATTGTGATGTCAATACAAGTTAAAACAAATATCAGGAAAACAGATATATGTTGTTTAAATATGTTTCTTCAAGAACACTCAAGTATATTATTGTAAAGTGAAAGAAAAAACTAATTTTAAAAATACCAACAATTCTGTTTTTTCACCAAACCTTACAGATTTTACAGACTTGAAAAATATTTTTCCCTACACCATTTTTATCTAAACGTGGATACTCAAATAAAAATTTAAAACTATGGATAAGCATTTACATAATAGTAATGTAAAACTATGGATAAACATTTACATAATAGTAATGTAAAACTATGGATAAACATTTACATAATAGTAATGTAAAACTGATATTAAAATTAAAAAAAAAAAAAAAAAACCAAACAAAAAACTTAACAAATGAAATAAAAGAAAGCTGACTTGTATATTTTCAGTGTAAAAATATTTTTTTTTTTGTTTATGTGTTTTCAAAACTTTGTTAATATGTAGAATTAAAAGGTAAAAAAAACAACAATTATAAAAATTTAAACCATCCCTTCACACTGGTATATGTTTACATAATATAATTGGATACTCTGGTGTAGAAACAGTTTCTCTTTCAATAAAATTTTGAGAAATTTAGAGAACATAATAAAAAAAAAAGTTCTTAAAGCCGTGGGCCATCAGGTCAGATGAAATGTAAAGTTAATCAGTTTTAGTGACCACTGTATGTGAAGGAAATGTTGGGTTATCGCAAGACCATTGAACATAAGGAACAGATAAAATAACTGAAAATACAATCACAGCTGCAAAAAATGGCACTAAATATCTTGTTGTATGAAATACTCAGAACGAGAGTAGAGTGAAACTCTTGTTGTAAGAAAAGTGCTATACATGGCAGAGTAATTATGCTGCCACACTTATTGAAGTACAATGCTGAGATCACAGACAATTGACTTAATACATTTTTATAAATACAGATAATCTTGACACTAAAGATACTTTGACTTTTATCTACCACCATTACATAAAATGGTCTAACAGTTATATATATTAAGATAAATGATGAAAAATAATACATCTCAGTATTTCACCGAAACAAACAAAATAAAATTAAAAAAAGAAAAACACACTCAATTGTAACAGTTAAATAAAATATTGTAAATCTGATGGTTGTACATAAAAAGTATTCCAGTTTCTAGAAGTAAAAGTATGATGATAAAACAAACTGGTGATTTCTACTTAAGTATACTATCATAAAAATATTTAAAAGACAAATACATTCAAATAAAGGAAGTATTAAAAAAATATAACAGAAATCTAATTCTTAAATAAATATATTCATGAAAATAATACTTTCTGTGGGAGGAGGGAGGTGAACAAAATAAAGGAGGGTGGGGAAGAAAGGGTGGGAATATTTGAAACATTTAAATAGAAAGTGGATCTTGGGAGATCAATAAACTTCTTGCTTCAAGTTAATTTCTGCATGGAAGTCCTGCATGAAATACTTCATGGCAAGAAGTGCACAGGCTAACCAAACATGCTGGACAATTAAATTCACTACCCTCTTCATTATCTGTGACCTCATAAGTCACAGGGCAATTAGGAGTTAGGCAGAATTTATACAGGCCTACATTTTCAGCAACAAAACTCTGCAAACATCTCAGAACCAAAAGGGACCTAGGTAACCATTTTTTGTTTAAGAAGTATCTTATATCTCTGACTACGAGCAACTGGTTACAGGTTCCCAGAGCACATCTCAGAGGAAATTTTCTGTCCTGAACAGATAACAGAAGAAAAACTTTTATACAAGCCTGACAGTAGCTGTGGCCACAACATTCCAGTCTGTACATTTCTGAGAGGTTATCTATAAAAGACTTACATAGAGCACACTGAGGCTTACAGGCAACTAACGGGGTCACATCAATCTTTGGCAGACCAGCCTCTAACTCAGTGATACTTAACAGAGCTTTTTGAATAGACTCCAGTGTGCCCACTAGAGTCAGCTTAAGTTGCATCAGATCTAAGGCTACATGGTTAAGTTCAAATGCATCAATCATGTTATCTGGAAATGGACTGTACTTGGTAAACAATGCCCTACTTAGCCCGGGTGGTTTTCCTGTTCCTCTGAGGAGAAAGTCAATGCTAACACTACGACGTAACGACTCAAGGAAACTGCTAATCTCACTCTTAGCTCTTTTGACATTCTCCACATCTCCATAAATATGAATTTTCTGATGACGATCATCAGTAATAACCACAACGGCGTGTGCCATACCAATATCATTTATAACTTTCTCACCTTTGCGTTTCACTATACTGGCCAGGTGTTCACTGCCACTGAGGTCTAGATTATCTCCCTGTAGCTCTGTCTGGAACATATCTCTGGCATGTAGAAGATTCTCAGCATTAGAAGATATTATGTCTAAAGCACAGTCTCCCTGTTTCATCTGTCTGTAGTTCACCGTAACAAGATCCAGTTTATTCAATTCAGTTTTAATTTCTTCAAAGCGTTTCTTTACTGCCTCCATTATGGCCTGTGGCAAGTGAATTGTGGTTTTTAGATTTGGACTGACATCCACTATCTGACCTCTTACTTTAAGCTGACCATTAGCCAGTTTACATGCTTTCAGGCCTTCTACTGCATTATCAAAATGAATATGACCAATCTGGTAAATAGAATTATCTTTTGGGGTAATTAATGAAATATTGAAATTATCCAGAGGCAAATATTTCTTCAAGTCATGATATAAGTCGGTTTTGATTTGTTTCACCATTTCTTTAGTTAATGGTTTTACTCTTTCTCTGATGACAGTGACATGGATGTTGTTCTCTTTCTTCTCATCATAGTACAACACGTCCAGTATGGCTTTCTTTATGTCAACTTCAGTTACATCACCAGTGTTATGACATACTAACTCAGTAGACTCTTCTTTGTTGGAACTCTCAATTTTCAGCTGTCTGTCATGCACAGTGATTGTTTTCCCGGTGAGGTGAGCTCTTTCAATAGGTGGGCAGTTTATGATGGCTGTGCCAATCCCTTTAATTGGTCTTCTGCACCAGACCAGCTTGGCTTCAAATTTATTTTTTACCTGTTTAGGTTTTGAGTCTCTTTTTAACAATGCAGCCAATTTCCTGTCTTTACCTGTTCTTTGCACAGCAACTTCTGCCTCCTGGCAAGTAGCGTACCTCACATACCCCCAATATTGTGGATGGTTAATTCGTGAGCACTCTTTTATGTCTCCATACAACTTAAACTTTTCAAAAACTTCTTCAGTTGTATTTTGAGATCTAGCATTGGTAATAATTATTTTGTTACTTTGCTCTGGCATTAAAATGGCTCGAGCCCTGGCACCTTTCTCCAAGAGTACGCAAATACCAGTCTGATCTTTACCATCTGAACCTTTCATAACTGGTAATTCTTCCTCATCTTCTAACAGCTTTACCATGACTTCTGACTTCCATGCAGCAAGACATTTTGAAGCATCTTGAATCATAGGACATGAGGAGTAGATTTCCAAAGTGCCCAGCTGCTTATCCGCTTCGACACAAACATTCTCCAGCCCTTTATTGTGAAGTATATCTTCAAGTTTCTGAAGTTTCAAATATCCTGCTCCAACTAAGTGCTGGAATGTTGCTGATCCAAGCTCTTCTCTGTGAACAAGTTGAGCTTTCCATGTTTTAGTTTTGTCCAAATCAAAAGGTAAATTCCCTTGACTATTCGTTTTCAGGACCCATTCTTCATCAACGGAAGCAATCCCTTTTATGAAAGATTTGGATGTTCTATGGAGAGTTGTGTAAACAATCCATTTGGGCTTTATATTTTGGGTAAAGAGATTTGAAGAACTGGAAATATGAACCTGTCTTTCAGCAGTGAGATCCAAATAAACATCATCTGTCTGATACTTACACGTGTGTGAAGAATAAGCCAGGAAAATAATTCTTCTAAGATTATTCAAATCATGGTCACTAATGGCAGACTGATGTTCCAGGCTAATTGTCATCTCCTTTGTAAGAAGAGCTTCAATGTCACTGATAAAGTGTTTAATAAAGTTCAGCACCTTGTAGTTGATTTTGTTTGTGTGGCACCAGCTGGTGTGTTCTGAGCGAGGCAGCTGAACCCACTCATGATAAATCTTCAACCAAGTAAACAAATCTCCATGCTCTGAACAAAGTTCAGCTTTGAGCTTAACAGGGCATCGATCCTCTAAAGCTGAAAAGTCTTTGTAAAAAATATCAGAACCATGAGTAATGAGACCTGCTATGGTGACACAATGAGAGAGCAAGTTTTCTTTGTAGCCCAGATAAATGATATAACCCAGCCTAGGATCCAGTCCAAGTCTAGACATCCATTGACCAATCTCTGTTATACCTTTAGGTGTAACTGCACAGAAACGCTGCAACAACTGCAAAGTGGACAGCAAGAGTTCCTTGCTGGGGGGATCCAAAAAGTCAAATTCATACTCAGTACCAAGCTCAGCAAGTTTTAAAAGAACTTGGCCAAGAGGTTCTGTAAGTATTCTAGGCTTTTGAGATGTTGCCATTGACATGTATGTATTCTCAGAGTACAGCCTGAAGCACTTCCCGCTGGAAGTACGTCCAGCTTTATCCTTTCTCTGATCACATGAGCTTTGGCTATTGGCTTGAATCTCCAGAAAAATATTTTTCTTGGGATCAAATGTCAAATCTTTACTAAAGCCACTGTCAATGACAAATTTGATGCCTGCAATGGTGAAACAGGTTTCAGCACAATTTGTGGCAAATATAATTTTTCTCATCCCAGGTGGTAAGGGTTCAAACACTTTCTTCACTTCATCTGGGGAAAGTTTTTCATGAAGTGGAAAAGCTTTGCATCTCTTATCTTCACCAACTCGTTTCTCAAATTCATTTAGACACCTCATGATTTCTATGGGGGAGGCAAGAAACACAAGAATGTCACCCTGACCTTCAGTTCTGTGTAGGGAAATAGCTTTGGCTACAGCTTTCACTTCATATTGTTCCAGCTCCTGCACAATATTGGCAGTATCATAGATAACGTCCACTGGGAATAATCTACCAGGGATTCTGACCTCAGTGCCAGATTTAAAATAACTCATGAAATGACCGCACACCTGGCCAGAAGCAACAATAATAACCTTCAAGTCTGGACGAACATGAAGGCAACTTTTAATACGACCAAGCAAAAGATCTGTGTAGATGCTACGTTCTTGAGCCTCGTCAATGATAATGCAAGAGTAGTCAGTGAAAGTTGGATTACGGAGACTTTCATTTAACAAACAACAATCTGTAGAGAAAATGATCTTACTGTTGGAACCAATCTTTTGTTTGGAGTCAGTTTTGTAACCAACAAGTCCGCCTACTTTGCTTCCCATTTCTTTAGCAACATGTTCAGCAAGAACAGAAGCGGCCAAGTCTTTAGGCTGAGTGCACACAATGGGAGCATCTCCAGCAAGACCTGCCTCAAAAATATACTGAACCAGCTGTGTGCTTTTACCAGATCCTGCTGCACCAGATAATACTAATAGCTGGTTTGTCTTAACACCAGACAAAATATCTTTTCTCTTGGCGAGAATGGGAAGTGCTGCCAAAAGTCTATTGCACTCTACTTCCACAATCTGCACAATATCTTTTAGAATTTTGTTGGAAGTGCTGGAGGCATCCATATTCTTTACTTTCTCAACCAGACTATCATGCTGAGCTTTGAATTCATCTCTTACTTTAAGGACTTCCACCAATCTGTCTCTCAAAGCCAACTCCTCTAGTGCATCTTCCTCATCCTCTTCCTCTTCAGGAGTTAATTTCTGCATGGCATCCAAAGCTTTTTCATACTTTTCAATAGTCTGGTTGTGAATTTCCAAAGCTGAAGAAGACATTCTTTCCATTTCATCCAATGTGCTCTGTATGACAGATTTTGTCTGATCAGATTTTGTAATGGCATCTTTCAAAGATGGATCACCCATGACATGCGCACGTACACTGGTTTCTCCCATTTTCAGAGCATTAAGGCTTTTAACAATTTTAGATGCTGCAGCCTTGCTGTGTGCCATTAAATCAAACAGTGTTTTGGATGATGAAATGGCTAATGTGTCCTCCATCAAATCAAAAGGGGTCAATTTCTCATCAATGACAGACTGTAAAAAGGACTGAACATTTGATTTGTCAGAGAGACTCATACCAATGGTAACTGACACTTTTGTCGGCTTAGCCACTGGATCTTTGTCAGATTTTTTCAAATGTTGCTTGACATCATCATCTGGACTTTGTTCTCTTTCAACTATGATCTCACTGGACAATTCAGCTTCTGGAGGTTTTTTCACTTTCTGAAAATTCATAGACTTTTGAATTCTGTGAGCTCTCTGTCCAATGCCTGTTAAATAATTCTCAGCTTTTTTACGTCTCATACTGACCCTTGTTGCAGTGACATTTGACCTCTGATCTTGATGGAAAAAACTTTTTTCTGGGACTAAAAAAGTTTTTTCTTCATCAGTGCTAGACATTTCAAATGTCACATTCACCTTAAGAGATTTCCTTAACTTCTGGCACAAATCTTTTATTACCCGTTTGGCCATTTGTTTGCTGTCAGAGGTCAGCATGACTGTACAGAGGCCCCGAAGGTCTGAGCAGATAATGGACTCTTCAACAAACCTAAGATGCACACCTTCCTCCTTATCCAAATGTTGAAATATAGTCTGTTTCATGTGATCTACTCCATCAAATGTCATCAATATCTGAAGAGCTGCTTTGGTAATTCGTGTGGTTACTTTGTCTGAACGGTCCCTAAGATCTGTGCCAACTGTGACATTTTTTCGGTACTTACGAGGGGGGCGATTGACGTTGTCTTTTCTCTCTCCACTGCCATGGTCAGCATTGATTAAATTAGGTGTGCTGGAATACTTGGAGTTAACATGTGCTCCTCTACCTCTTCCCCTACCACCTCTGCCCCTTCCTCTTTCCCTTATGCCAGGTTTCTCATCCTCATGCTTTTTATCCTTCTGAAATCTTAAGTTTTCCATAGACTGACCAAAGCTTTTTTGTTGAATGCCTAAAGAACCATTACCTCTAACATTATTTTCAGTGTCACCTCTTCTTGGTTTCTCAAATTTCAGTCCCTGACCCTGGCTCTGAAACTGATCTGATCTCCTGTCCTGATCTGACCTCCTGCCCTGATCTGACCTCCTGTCCTGATCTGACCTCCTGTCCTGATCTGGCCTCCTGTCCTGATCTGGTCTCCTTTCCTTTCTGGGTTTTGACCACTGGTCATTTCTACTACTGTATGAACTTCTACTGTCAATGCTGGCATCACTACTAGTTGAACCAGTTCTCTGCCTTCCATACATTTCTTGGTGGGGATGTCCAGACATAACCGACTCATAGGGTGGCGGGGCATCAGTTGGAGTAGGAATGTTTCCATGCCTTCCACGTCTATGGTCAGCATAAGGTGGTGGAGGTGAATTTCGGTGATATCCACGGTTTTCAGCCCTTGAGTGACGATCAGGTGATTGGCGAAAGCCTTGTTGATGGTAGTGATCATCTTTCTGCCGCTCATTAGGACGACGTGACGGTGGTGGCAGTTCATGTCTACTGTCATAGTAAGGTTCCCTTCTGTCTCTAGAGTCAGGATGGCTATCACTTTGATTCACTGTGACTGTGACATGGTAAGGAGCAGGATGGGGGTACTGAAGTTGGGGTGCATTGTAAGGGTATGGTGATGGGACATTTGGTGGAAATAGGGGATATGTATGTTGTTGTTGGGGATAACTTAAAAGTGGAGGCGGCCCAAACTGATTGGGAAGAGGATGAAAGTTAGGATCAATCCTATTTTGATTTCCTCCCCTTTGACCCATATTGGAAAAACCACGGTGAACTCCCCTGTTAGACATATTGAGTAACTATTATAAAAATAGCACAATATAATATATATATATATTAAAAAACAGCACAATTTAGTGAAATATTAACGCTGATATAGTTTAAAAGAAAGTGGTTTTATGACATGTCAGTGTTTTAAAACTTTTACTTGATACTTGTCATATCTTCACTCAGTGTTTTAAAACTTTTACATGATACTTGTCATATCTTCACATGAATCAACCTGTAAAAAAAAGACAGTCTGAAATAAAATTTTATTTTCAGGCAAGAATAATATTCATTAAAAACCAAATGAATAAATTCAATGTCTTACACGGAAGCCATGCACAAATGTTAGCCAGAATTGGCCGGTAAGATTTTTTTTTTCAAGTGCGGTCAAAGTCCTTAGCCAAATAAAAAAAAAAACTGAAATAACTTGGACAATTTTTAATGCATTTTATCTTCATAAAAAGGTCTAGCACACGATCTTTTGTACAGGAATATCTTTTGAATTCAGTCCTAAGTACATTCATATATTCAAAACACACATCTATTATCTGTTGAGTTAGTCAGTGTGATTACAATAAAATGATAAAGCATTTGGAACTATCTAGAAATGAGAGATGCTACAATGTTGCTGCAATTAAAAAAAAACTTAAAGAAATGTTTACAGCTTTATTTAAAGTGTAGTAAAACTTTTCTTATGATTCTCTTAAGGCAGAAAATAAAGCTATTTATGTAATTCATGAAGTTTTGATGACAGTGTGCATGTTACAGCCAGTACTATTTTAACTACTGTGTAAGATAAATACAGCACACCTCCAACAATGTGTTAGAAAACAATCATTACACCTTTACCCATGTGTTAGATAACAATCAACACACCTCACAGACGTTCCTTAGTACCTTAAACATTAGATATTGCATTGCAGATTAAATGACACAAAAATATAGCATTAAAAAAATATCTTATTCTGTCATGAAAAAACTAAAATGTAAAATGTGTTTGTCAAATAAAAATATTTTAGGGAGGTGTTGAAATTTTTTTTTAAAAGTCTGTCAACATTAAGGAGCAGACAGGCAAATCATTCACTACACTCTGGAAGCATGAATACTAATTATAAGACAAGTGTAACTTGAACAAAATTAAATGGTGGACAGTGTCTAGAGACATCACAATACAGAAAACCTTCTAAAGAGGAGTATCGCACTGAATGCACATTAATTACTGGGCCACAACATAGGCCGAATTTTTTTAAACTACACCCAATCAGTACAGCATGCTTACTATTCAAAGAATAAAAAAAAAAATCAAAGTTGACGTTTCCACATATCAAAATTATAAAACCTACATTTTTTAACTTTTTTTTGTTAATGCTCAAGTTATCTAGCTGCTATATTTGTACATAAAAAGCACAAAAGACTTCTACATTGTTCTAGATGTCATAAGTATTGACTTCATGTAACAAACTGTATACTTTTTTGGACAATTTATTGTTTAATAAATAAAATTCTACACCAGGTGTTTTGTATATATAGACCATCTGTATTACACAAGTGGATTAATATCTGGCCGGTTTCTTAGCTGTTTGTGTTCATTCTATCTACATTAACTTGAATATCAGAGAGAGACGAAGAATTGGGTTTATAAAGTGGTTCAGTGTCTGGTTTGTTATCAATAAGTTCAACATGCAATGGCACAAATACAATCTTATCTTTATCAATGGATAAAATGATGTTCACAAAAAGCTGATGCATCATGAAATATTTTCAAATGTAAAATGCTTAATACCTGTTAAATTAGGAATCTAACTTCCAATTATCTCTAATAAATATTTGAAGGAAAAAAATTGTAAATGTCAATCTACGAATTATTTATTTTCTTCATAAATTTGTCGAATAATAAAAAAAACTAGCGGATTTGTTATACAGAGGGCAATATTGAAGGAACAATGTCTCCTACTAATGTGTTTGTTATACAGAGGGCAATATTGAAGGAACAATGTCTCATACCAATGTGTTTGTTATATAGAGAGCAATATTGAAGGAACAATGTCTCCTACCAATGTGTTTGTTATATAGAGAGCTATATTGAAGGAACAATGTCTCCTACTAATGTGTTTGTTATACAGAGGGCAATATTGAAGGAACAATGTCTCCTACTAATGTGTTTGTTATACAGAGAGAAATATTGAAGGAACAATGTCTCCTACTAATGTGTTTGTTATACAGAGAGCAATATTGAAGGAACAATGTCTCCTACTAATGTGTTTGTAATACAGAGGGCAATATTGAAGGAACAATGTCTCCTACTAATGTGTTTGTTATACAGAGAGCAATATTGAAGGAACAATGTCTCCTATCAAAATATTGACCATGCGATAAAAATTTGCTGTGGATCTTTGGGACTGAACAAAAATTACTTAAATTTAAAATGAAAATAAACAAATAGACTTAGTTTTTCAAAAAAGGAAGTCATCAAACATGATTTAAAAGGGAAAATGGGAATGTGCCTTACACAAATACAATCATTTAATTATGCTGACTTGCCTGATGTTGTTTTGAACAGCTTAAATTCTTTTGTCATGGGCTTTTATAAGACAGCAAATCCTTGGTTTCTTAAATCTGCAGTAATTGAAATAAAAAACATTCTAATTCATAAAATATTATTAGAAAGAATAAAGAAGGGATCAACCGGCTTGACTTAAAATAAACTAATCAAATTATTAATCAATCTATCAACAATAATAATATCTATCCATCACATAAAAGTATATTATGGAATCAATAGCAAATTACAGCTGCAGTTAGAATTCTGAAAGCTTTTAAATTGTTTGTATAAATAATTTTTGAAAAAATAATACTTATTAAAAAGATATTGTACACACTAAATTGTAATTCTTTTTTAAATACAGCAATATTAAATTGGTACAATATATTTTAAGATGTGAAATGCTACAACAGTTAATTGTGGAATTTGCAAGACTGATATGGTCTAGCGAAACAATTCCTTTTGTTAACCCTGGACAGCACATTTTATTACTGCCTTAATTAGATATACTAATATTCTAACTCTAACTATGTAATATTATTATATTGGAAAGATAAAGAAGACTTTTGTTAGTTCATTCAAATATTATAAACACTCAGTTCATCTGCTCTTGGTCTGGATCTTCAATCAAATTTAAGAACCCATAGTGAAGTAACTGAAGTCTACTTCAAGAAATGTCAGAGTACGCAAGTTGTAACTTTATACTTAATCTGAAGCAGCCAATTTAGTACCTTTAATTAATTTCTCATGTATGTGTATGCTGGGATGTCGGTCAAGATTGTTGTCATTGATTGATTAAGTCAGCAAGTCAATCCAAAGTAAAGACATCTAAAAAACAATACAGCTATGATGCTTAGAAGTTTACAAGTGACCATTCAGAATGTGCAAAATAATGTAATGAAATCATGATAAGGACTACAGACAATGATACAAGATGGATGTTCCAGAACAATTCTTGGAAGAGAGAAAGACATGTGAGAACCAGGCTTGCGGAGCTGCCATTTTTTTCTGGCTCCCACAAATTTGATGGCTCCGGTTCGGCTCCCGATTAAAGGAGTATCACACGAGACAAAATGTCTGCAATTGTGCCAAGTGCTGCCGAGGGGGGCAAATGCCCAGGGGCCCGGAGTGTTTTAGGGGCCCGGACTGAGCTGGCCAATCAACTTTTGAAAATATTAATATCAGCACAGGGGCCTGTGACAGCCCTGCCCAGGGGGCCGCAATTTCTGTCGGTGGATAAAAAGTTATGCAAATTTTGCCGCGTTCACCCCCATCGTCAGGAACTTGAAAAATATATGCATTGTTGGTTTGACTAAAAACAATAATAACGTTTATATATAGGATAGCTAAGCTTATTGTATATTTGCCACAGGTCTAAATAACAATTGGACTTTATTGGGACACAGGTCCGAATAGCCAAAGCCTTATAAATTTATCTACTCTATTTCAGCTATTCTGTTTATAATAAAAATGTCAAATACAGAAAGCGACTATTTTGTTTTTAGTCTATTACAAATTCGCGGTCAAATAATATACTAAATGACGCGTTCTATTTGTCGTCGTAGTAAACATTTATTTTTAAATGATTGATACAATTATTCTATGAAATAAAACTGTATTAAATTTTTATTTAACAAAATAATATGCCATTAAAAATTTTGGGAGGTTAAACAAGATTTAAAACAAACACATAACGATTCCCCATTCAAGATTTCTTGTGGTGATGTGTGTGCAAGCTATCATTTAAATGCATTTACTGTTGTGACGTTCGTAAAACATGACACATTTCAAATAGTATGCATCAAATAATCAAACAAATTTGGAATTTTAAAGCTAAAAAAAAATTGGGAGCCGGAGCCGCCAGATTTTTTCGGCTCTGGCTACGGCTCCAGCAAAAAGTAGCGGCTCCATGGTGCCGGCTCCACAAGCCTGGTGAGAACACTACATACAGAACAGGCAATATATGAAGGAAGTGATCTTACACACTAGTTAAACATGAAATGTGTGGTTTAAATTTGACAATTATTGACAAAGGGGCGGGGGGGAGTCTAAAAAGTGCTACAATTTGTTGACGTAATTAACGGACGACCCCTTGTATAATTATACAAACATATGTTCCTGTTTAAAAAATTATCAAAACTTTCTTAAATTTCTATTGTTTAGTAATGAGCTAGGGAGATACCTATTATTTATTCTCCCCCCTCCCGTTTCAATTCGTATGCTTTCTGCAAGTCAACACTAAATTCGTGTGATAAAAATATCATCGTTTGTTCTGTGGAATTAGTAAACGACTTGCATTTAGCCCTCTTTCCAGGTCGAGGAAACAACGGATGCAATAAATATTTCTGTGTATATACCCTCCCCCCCCTACATGCAATCCTCAAATTACCCCTGAACCACTTGGTCACGCCTTCTCTCCT
This sequence comes from Bulinus truncatus, assembly GCA_021962125.1. Lineage (NCBI taxonomy): Eukaryota > Metazoa > Mollusca > Gastropoda > Planorbidae > Bulinus > Bulinus truncatus. Next base: position 1,697,088 of record JAGDYQ010000087.1, on the reverse strand, counting down.
GTATAGCTCAACAAATACTTTCTATCAATGACAGTGTACACAGGTCGGACTGAGGAAGGGATTCATTGGAAAGTCACAGTTTCCCAGATTTCTCTGTAATTTAGAGGAATGTATCAACATTTTTTACTAATTGTTAAGTTCTAAGCAAAAACCGGCTTTTGAAGCCCAAAAAAAAAAAAAAAACGGGAGTCGAATGCTTCATTTCGTACAAAACCCCTTTTTCAATATAATTTATTTCATTTATTTTCATGTGGGAACGGATGGTCATGTGGTAAAGCGCTTGACTCTCGACCTGAAAGCCCATGGTCTGATGTTTGGTAAGGACCAATGGATTTCAGTTCACAGTTAAAGTCCCAAGTTATATCTCCATGGTGCCTCCATGGCCATTGCACTATCGGCTAGGTGGGGATGAAAGAAGAGCATCATAAAAACAGTCCCATTAGTGGATTATAAGATCTAAGAGATCTCCTCTCATCCTTACAGGAACTTCACACACCTCCTTTTCATGACATGAAAAAAATAACAATAAACAGTTAGTTTATATTTACTAGGTCACAGTTAATTGGAAGACAAGCTGAATTCTCACCTGCATTTTACAGATTGGACTTTAAAATACTATGAGCCTATTTGGTTATGAATTTTTGTCCAGTGGAATATCTTATAAATAAGCAATCTGAAACAAAATTGTATAGGTCTTCAATGTTTCAAACAGATGTTTATTTCTCATACAATCAGTGCTTTTTTTCTGGCGGAATGCTCCGGAGCGGCATTCCAGCACTTTTTTCCCATAATCTTTTGTTAACTGCACTATTTTCAGTGTTATTTTTTTATGATATGACAGCATTCCGTTACTTTTTTTTTTTTTTTTTTTTTTTTTTAGAAAAATAGCACTGCATACAACAGTGGTTCTCAACCTTTTTCAAGTCA
>JAGDYQ010000087.1:1685228-1695661 GCA_021962125.1 Bulinus truncatus | reverse complement strand
CTGTCTGTCTGTCCGTCATCACCCTAGATCTCAACAACCATAAGTCCTAGACCCATGATGTATATATCATTTTGTAGGTCTTGGCCTGCCAAGAAATGACTTTTCTCCATTTCGCAATCTGACCTCTGAGGGCCGAAAAAGGGGGGCGTATTAAGTACTGTATTTTACTATATAAGCTATATTAATAAAGGAGCGCCCTATATCTCAGCAACCATAAGTCCTAGACCCATGATGTATATATCATTTTGTAGGTCTTGGCCTGCCAAGTGTACATCAAAAGTCCATTTCGCGATCTGACCTCTGAGGGTCGAAAAAGGGGGCGTTTTAAGTACCGTTTTTGCTTATATTTTAAATATAAATAATAAAAGCTAATCAAAGGGGCGTAATCATTATTTATTTTTGTAACAGTTATTCAACATGATTACTTCCTTCTGTATTTATCGAAATTCAGCAAAATCTATGGCTGTCACCCGGAAAAAAAATACGGATTTCGTCCGGCGTAACTGAAAATGCTCCAAAATGTCCTTTGTCCGAAACGGAAAAGACTTAAATTGCTTGTTTAAATTTATGTCCATAATGCTGAACTTAATTTACTCTCTCATCTTCTGTAATTTGTTTTAGGTGTAGTTGCTGTGTCATGGTATCCACCCAATCTGAAACTGGACAATGAGGAACCAGTAGATCACCTTATGATGAAAATATTGGATGCTGCCAAGAATTATGGCCTAAAAGTAACATTCTTCAAACATATCTTAGATGATAAACAAAATATGTGTTTCTTACTTAATGTAGGAAATAATTATGAGAAATGACAGTACTAAACAAAAAAACACTAAAAAGCTGGGAATTCTTTACACATATTAATGGGGAAACAGGAAATAGCGAAATATAAATAAATTGCAAATAAGCACTAACATGCCATATTATGGTCTAATAGTTATTACTGCACTTATTTTACCAAATGTAAAATGCTTATGACAGATATTGAAATAATTATAGTGTCATTTCAGTTGTGTTTTTAATACATGTACATTTATTTGAAATCAGTAAGAAATCTGAATAGCCCTAATAATATTAAAACAATGTTGTTTTTTCTCAGGTCACTTTTCACATTGAACCCTTTAAGAACAGGAGCGGTGAGCGATTGTTTGATGTTATAAAGTACATCATTGATACTTATGGAAGTCATGCAGCATTTTACCGCACAGAATACAAAGGGAAGTTTCTGCCAGTCTATTACTTATATGACTCATACCAAATTTCTCCTCTTGAATGGGGTAAAACCCTTTTACAGCATGGTCAATATTCAGTCAGAAATACTCAGTATGATGGCATCTTCATAGGACTTTTAGCGAGTCGAGATCACATGAACCATTTATCAGCATCTGGTTTTGATGGCTGTTATAGTTACTTTGCGAATGATGGTTTTGAATATGGCTCAACGTGGCACAATTGGCCAACTATATCTAATGATGCTAAAAATCTTGGTTTAATTTTTGTACCAAGCATTGGTCCAGGCTATGTTGGCACTCGAATCCGTCCATGGAATGATAAAAATACAAAAAAACGTTTGAAGGGCCAATATTACAGACATTCTTTTCTAGCTGCATTATCAGTCAGTCCTCAATTTTTGTCCATCACATCTTTCAATGAGTGGCATGAAGGAACACAAATTGAACCAGCTGTTCCAAAAATGTTTCAGGATTACAAATATGAAGACTATCATCCCAGCACAGCTGATTTTTATTTGACACTTACTCGATCATTTATTAAGGAATATACCAGTTCTTTAAAACAAGTTTGAAAAAGCAATGGTTATAAATTATTCAGGTTTTGTATAACCTATGTATTTTTCAATTAATTGTATTTTATTTTACAAACCTGAAAGAAATTTATGAAATATTTTTTAATCTCAATACTTATACATGTAATTACATCTGTGAATTTATCGTATACTTTCTGACATCAACATACTTATTTATATCTTTATCAAAGAAAGAATAATGTATAACCAATTGATGAGATTTAAATTGTTAGTCTACCAAAATTCTGCACTTCTGTCCATTTATCAAATTTAAAAATAGAGTTTTACAGCTTTTTATGAATATTGTGGCAAACATTATGTTGTGCTCCATTTTAAAATATTCTAGGTGCTACATTTTCTAATTAATATTTTAAATGTGAGACATGAAAGAAACATACTGTTTACAAATGTTAAAAGTTAAAATATTTTTCTGTCGCCTTCTGTTTGAAGCAGGTTGAAGTCAATCAAAAAATTGTGGTTACCAGTACTTAAATCTGATATTTATTTTTATGAAATTATGCTGTCATTTCATTTTATATGTGTTTGTATAAGTAATTGAATCATGTTTTTATTTTCAACAAGTCTTTAACAATAAATCCACATACAATCTATTTTTCACATTTTATAATTTGTCTGTACTATTATTGTTATGCACTGTATGCACCATAGTTTTCAAAGTTGTATTAACGCAGTCCTTCCTTCCTGCATACTTTGTGTAGCATCACTAAGATGGTCATCCACAGTGGCAATTAATTTGCTACCTAGGGGCAGCATTTTCACCACTTTAGTAGGCCTATTTCTTTCTTTTTTTGGCACAGTTATTGGGTGATATTTTTAGATTTTTGTCCTGGGTGCACTGACACTAGTTACACCACTGGATTCTTCCCATCCTTGTTAACCTTTTATATTTATCTCCTTTCAGTGATCATTCTAGTGGCCCCAACACACTGGTTTACCTGGGGGCTCACAGTGCTATTTAGATAGTTCTGATATTCATTACTTCCTCAATGGCTAGTTCTTGATTTTAAAGTTTTGTAGCATCAAACTTTTTATAGAACATTATTTTGAGTTTTAAATTTATGTAAGTATAATGCAGCCAATTATTAATAGGCTATTATTAATAAAAAAAATGAAATTAATTGATATCTAATGTAACACTTAATCAATACTGCAGTGATTGCTAATATTGCTCTAGTATGGTCAACTCTGTGCCCTTTCTTCCTTAAGTTTATCATCCGTTTGAATAAGCTTAACCCAGTAGAAGTAGACAAGTGCAGTGGTTGAAATTGTTCATTTGCCATCTCTCATATTCCCTTAGGTTTGATCAGTAGGCTAGGTTATTTTTGGTTTTTATTACTATTGTTTACTTTTGTTTTAACGCAAAACCCACACCGCTTTTATTTATATGGGTCATCTTAATATTCAATTCACAAAACTTGTCAACAATTAGTATCTTATTTAAAATGTACACTCATCCAATAATTTAAACAATTTATTTAATAACATTAAATTATCATCATAATCTATGTTGAGCTGTAATCTAAGAATAAATTATTCGACTAGACATTTCAAAATAATAATAAATAAATAGGTTTGTTGATAACATAACTGGTTCAAAAATAGTCATAACAATGGTATTGAAAACTTTTTTTCATCTTGCACCTGTGTAAGCAGGTGTGGGGGAAACGGGTGACACATAGCATGCACAGCGACTCTCATATTGGATCATCCTTCTTTCAAACTGATGAGGGGTGGCTGGCAAATAGGTAAGGGCATAGGCGAAACTGTATTCTTGTTTACATTTTGAATGGTACCTGAAGAAAAAGGAGAAATATATATGTATAAGGATAAATAAATATATTCATACACACACAAAGAAAAAGAAGAAATATATATGTATAAGGATAAATAAATATATTTATACACACACAAAGAAAATGAAGAAATATATATGTATAAATATAAATAAATATATTTATACACACACATATGTATATATATATATATAAGGCCGTAGCCAAATTTTATTGCTGATAGTAACAAAAATTTGCCTTTAAAAACTTGGAATAGCCCCCCCCCCCCCCCAAAAAAAAAAATCATGGCTACGGTACTGTATATATGTATATATATATGTTGTGACATGCAGAATTTAACCCTCTTCCACCATCCCCACTCTACCTCTCCACTTTTTCCCCCTCCCATGTAAATGCCACATCATCAAACTCTATTTTTCAGATTGAGCTGTGATCGAAAAATAAATGATTCAGCACACACACGCGCGTGTTAAAACATATTGGGTTTGCACACATAAGCACACACAAACACGCGCGTGTTCAAACATATTGGGTTAACTGTTGCATTGCTACTGCTCGTTAGAATCGATAAAAAAAATTTCCCTTAGCACTTAAAGGCAGTTGGGGCAAATAACGTGTATAGTTTGTGTGGTTAGCATGAAGCTCGGCTGCCTTTACCCCCTTCACCACCAGACACTGATGTGAGAAGTCCCTATAAGGATGAGATTAAGGATCTTAGCTAAGATCCTTTTCCACTAATGCAGCGGTCGGGGAACTTTTTTTAATCATTACCCCAAAATATTTTTGTGCATATTGATATTACCCCATAGCAAATTTAAAAAAAATATATTTTATACTCACAAAAGTTTCATTTTTACCCCCAAAAATTTCATTTTTACCCCCAAAAATTTCATTTTTATCCCATTTGGGGTAATTTACCACGGTTCCCCGACCGCTGCACTAATGGGACGTTGTTTGCAATGCCCTGCTTTCATCCCCAACATAGCATAAATTGCAATGGCCATGGAGGCACCACGGAAGATAGAGCGGGAACTTTTAGCTGTGACCTGAGAAATACATTGATCCTCAAGGAGATCGAATCTGGTACCTTCAGGTCGTCAGTCGAGCGCTTTAGCGCGCGACCATCCCCCACCAGACACTGATAACACCGAGCTTTTAATCGACTAAATTTATGGTCAGCATCGAAAGAATTCATTAATTTAGCCGGTTGTACTGGTACTAATAATTATAACTTCATAGTTGTCATTTTGCTTTAAGGAAATTTATTTCATTGGCTTGTTAGGGGCTGATGACTTATGTTGAGTGCGGGGCCTGAGGAAATCTTTTTAACATGGAAAATGTGTAAAACTGAGGTATTAAGAAGCCCCTTCATTTTTTTACGCCGCCATTGCCAGCATGGCAGGGTGTAATGTGCCTACCACACCAGCTTTGTTGGCGGCACTGATGCATGTCTGCCATGCCTACAGAGCGGCAGGGGTGAATGTGCCCGTTATCATCTGCCGGGATGGCAGAAAAGAGGGTTTTAAGACTTGCCCTAAATGGCAGACCAGCAGGGTGTGTGTACTGCTGATCGGCCAGAATGGCAAGGCAGAAAAGAGGGTTTTAAGACGCCCTAAATAGCCAGACCAGCAGGGTGTGTGTACTGCTGATCGGCCAGAATGGCAAGGCAAGGGGTTTTCCCTGCCTCTCGGACAGAGGGGAGGGTGTAATGTGTTTGAATCCACAGCCCGAAATGACAGGCTGCGTAGGTGTGTTTGAATGGGACAGAATGGAAGGATGTTGTGTGTCGACCACATCTGTCACCACCGCCAGCGGTGAATACTACAGTCTCGGATAGTCCTCATTGACCATATTACCACGACCCTCGCAAGAAGGTTTTTTTTTTTTAAATTCCTGACTAGAGAACCCCAATGATCTATTCCCCGTAGATCATGGTATGTCTCTCAGACCTGGATGGAGAGCATCACCAAAATAATGCCAAGTAATTTTCACTATACTCTCCACAAACCGAGGAGCCCCTTCAATATCGGACATTCGATTAATACCACTTTATTCTTAAAACACTAGTTGTTCTTATACCTAAACCCATACACTACAGTATATAATGTATACCTACATCCATTTTTTAAATCTTTGAAGGATGATTCAATAGTTAACGAGTGCTCAATTAAATTTCAATCATATAAATTTATTTTGTGTCATCACTGAGTAAGCGGCCTTCTGTCTTTCTATAAATTCACCGAAACATTTATGAAGAGTAATGAACTTGTTTAACTGGTTAAATACCTTGTTTCAATAAGTACGTCGTATCACAATCATATTAGAACTTATTCAGCTGGTTACATCCCTTGTTTCAATAAGTCCATCATGCCACTATCACATTAAAATGTTATGTGTCACTTTCGGCTGTGTACGGGGGTCTCCAATTAAGTATATACTCTTCCTGACATATACTATGTGCCCCATTAATAGCCCAGTGGCCCCATGTTATATGACCAGTCAAACAGGCAGATATATAGAATGATAGATTGATATATTGATAGATAAAACAAACCTGGTACTGTCGATACCAACACAGCAACTCTGATATAGACAAGTGACTATGTGAAAAAATTGCACTGTTGAACAGTCGTCTTCTCCTTGCACGATGTTTACAGTTGTACCATCCTGGTCTATTGCTGTGGACAGCCGCGTCCAGCTGGCGTTTACTGGACATACAGGTACAGAATTGCTATTATCAAATGAGCGTCTCTGGTTGATCAAAATAATAATATATATAAAGGCGATTTGGGCTCTGCGTTAAATCGAAAGTAAAGAATTAATACAACAGTATTCCAGTTTAAAATATAATCATGAAAAAAATCGGATCTGCCCGAAACCAAAAAATAACCTAGCCTACTGATCAAGCCTAAAGGGATATAACTCTATGCAAATGTTACCTCACATATTAACGAAATATTATACTTTTATATGAAAAAAAATTGCTTAATCAAAAGGTATTTGAATTGTTACTCACATTTCTGTTATCAAATTCATCAGAATTTAATGGGTTATTTTTATGTAAATATGTTTCGCTAGGTTTCCCCTGGCCGTGTTTAACTTTGTTTTGATGATGTGTAAAGCCTGCAGAGAAGAGAGTTTCTGCACCAAGGGCTGGTTTTAGTCTTTCCAATATTCTGACACTCCGAAGTTGGTCAAACAGTGGTCTCAAGCGACGTAGCGTGGAGTACTCTCTGAATCCGTCTGAAATGAAAAGAAAATATTGACTCACTCAACGTGTTACTCAGTGGCGCAACCAGCAAAAAATGCTGGGGGGAGGGGGGGCTCATATTTTGAAAAAAGACAAAAGCCCGCCGCAGTCGAAAATTTTTTTAAACTCTTCGAATCAAAACTAAAAATTATAATTAATAAAGAAATAAGGATAGAACGGATTATTATTATTATGAGTTTGACAGTATTTTTTGTAACTTTAATTATGTATTGATGATACAAAAGAAAGACTGCTGGGTCCCTCCGATTTGGCCCTCCCCCCCCTGGTTGCGACACTGGTGTTACTTTATACTCAAATAGGTGGGCCAAGAATAAAGTAGCCGCTTTTTTTTTTATAAGTAGCCTAAAAAATCCTTTAGCCATGAAATAATGGCACAGAGGAATAGCGAGGGGTGGGCAAGGGGGGGCATCATGCCTCGGGCGCTACTCACAAAGGGGTGCCAAATGGTATATGTAACAAATAATATTACATGGTTTTCGAATTGGGGGGGGGCGCTAAAAGGTATTAAAAAGGTATTGTGCCACGAGTTAAGCTCTCTACGGCACTGTAATGGCGGAATAATCACCTGGATCTGTACCAGTGGCGTCCCTGTGGCTGGTGTCAACCGGTGCGGAAAAATCAGAATTCAGGGTGTCACCCCTCCCCCTCCCCCATTTCATGAAACCACGTGACTAGGCCTACATGTATATTTTTTTAGCGCGTTTGCAAATAACTCCAGATTGATCCGAGACGCTTTGAATTGTATTCATTTACCTAAGCTCCAGACTCTCTGCATGGTGACACCCTGTGTTACTGCTATGTATGGTAACACCCTGTGTTACTGTTATGTATGTTGGCACCCTGTGTTACTGCTATGTATGTTAGCACCCTGTATTACTGCTATGTATGTTGGCAACCTGTGTTACTGCTATGTATGGTGGCACCAATGTTCCCTCTAAGGTGTGATAAGAAGTGAGTAAAAAATTTTGTCTCTGAGTGACATTTTGTTTGAGGCCAAAATTTGTGAGCGATTTAAGCGATGTCGTCCGTCGGAGTGAGCGATCGTAGTGTAGTATGAGCAACGCTCTTAATTCGTGTGAGCGATCGCTCACGCGCTCATCTTAGAGAGAACATTGGGTGGCACCCTGTGTTACTGCTATGTATGTTGGCACCCTGTGTTACTGCTATGTATGGTGGCACCCTGTGTTACTGCTATGTATGTTGGCACCCTGTGTTACTGCTATGTATGGTGGCACCCTGTGTTACTGCTATGTATGGTGGAACCCTGTGTTACTGCTATGTATGGTGGAACCCTGTGTTACTGCTATGTATGTTAGCACCCTGTGTTACTGCTATGTATGTTGGCACCTTGCGTTACTGCTATGTATGGTGACACCCTGTGTTACTGTTATATATGTTGGCACCCTGTGTCATTGCTATGCATGGTGACACCCTGTGCTACTGCCCATGTTTGTATCTATGATCGGTTATAAAACCAAACTAGACCGAGTCCTTTCTGCTATGATGTTTAGAATTATTCATTTTGGTGTCACCCTTTTGTTGGTGTCACCCTTTTGTTGGTGTCACCCTTTTGTTGGTGTCATCCGGTGTACCCGCAACCCCCCCTCCCCTCCCCATAGTGACGCCGCTGATCTGTACAAACCTCAACAAGAGCCACAGACGTCTCTTTAAGTCACATATGGTGCCTTAGCTAAAAGGTTTTTTTTCAGGGCACAGTATTGCCCCAAAAAAAAAGTTATATTTTTTTTATATTTTATTTAGTTTGGCCTACTTTTTTTTTTACTTTTGTTGCACTATCGGTGAGTGGGAAAGAAAGAGAAAAGAGTCGTTGCCCCATCCACAACGTCGACAGAACAGGTTTTATTTTGATGAACTTGTGTTTAACACACACAAAATAGATACTTTTATAGGTCTTCTTAGTAGCACCGTGGGCCTCGATCAATTTAGTGTGTCCATCTTCGACAACCACTAAAAAGAATTAAAATGGATAACTAGCACGGTAAAGGGGGGGGGGGAGGGTGTCTTAAACTTTTGGAAATAGACATATTCATGCTTCAAGAAAAACCTGTGCAGTGGACAAAACTGAAAATACATTCGGATGTCACTAACTGTTGTTTTTATAATTTCAAATACCAATCTCTATTTCAAAATGATTCTATGAGGCCCAAATTATGGACGATGTTTAATCTACGGAACATTTTTTTGTGTACATCACCTTTAACAATGACTCGAATAAAATAAAGTTGATCTAAAAGAGTGCTTCTCAAACTTTTTAAAGTCACGGCCCCCTAGGAATGCCAATCAATATGTCGCGGCCACCCAATTTTTTTTTTTGGTTTAGGCTGCTTAAATTTATAATTTTAAACTTCTATATGCAAACTTTTACTAGTCAATACATGCTTTTTCTAATGTTAACAATGAAAGAGTGAAAGGATGCAACATATAAAATAAACTAGATTTTATTTTAAACATATATTAATACTATTTACATACTATTCATTAGGTTAATTATATTTTATGTGTCAAATTTTTCGAAATTCCACGGCCCCCCTCCGGACAGTCCACGGCCCCCTATGGGGCCGGGGCCCACCACTTTGAGAAGCACTGATCTAAATAACATCAAATGTAAAATATATTAAGATTTAAAGTAATCACATATAAATAAAAAATATAGAAACGATGAGCGCTATATTTATAATAATAAATAAGAATATAAATAAATGAAAGTAAAACGCTGTAGAAAAATTTGCAAGAAGATCAAGGCTGCATATATAAAAAAAAGCTTCGAATAACCTCAAATGGCGCCAGAGTTATCCTCTGCATTTATCCTTTTTTCCTAAAATAAAAAAAGAACTTCTTATGTCAGGACGACATTTAAAGAAAATGGGCTAATCTATTTTTTAATCTTTCTTTAGATGGTCAGTAACAAAGTTTTGTTTTAAATTTGAAAAAAAAAATGTTTTTTTCTGTATATCAACCCAAAGTAATTAAATGTCAATTGGCTTAGAAACTAGATCCCAACCGTATCATTTACTTAATATACAATCGTTGCAAAATATTATCGGCACCTGACACAAATATTTTGCAGTGCTGTGTTAATAGAAAAAATCATGGGAATTATAAAGCAAAAGAACATTTTGTCCCCCAAGTTTCGAACATTCTAGTCGACATACTTTCTTAACTAGGCGACACAAATTTCGCCCAGTTACTACCGTATATTAAAATTAAACTATGCTCTGTATTCCCCATTACAATGGTTCTCAAACATGTTCACTTCTCTACCTACTATGACGTCAGTTTTTATTTTCATGACAAGTCCGCACAGGAAAACAAACATAAAAGCGTCATTTATTGTATCTTTAGATTTACTTTCATACTTTACAGATCAACAAACCTTTAGTTTTAGATTCCCATTCATACTTTGCAAATCAACAAACCTCTCATTTTAGATTCCCATTCTTACATTGCAGATCAACAAACCTTTAGTTTTAGATTCCCATTCTTACTTTGCAGATCAACAAACCTCTCGTTTAGATTCCCATTC
>JAGDYQ010000087.1:1637871-1684728 GCA_021962125.1 Bulinus truncatus | reverse complement strand
GAGCCGCCAGATTTTTCGGCTCCGGCTCCAGCAAAAAGTAGCGGCTCCCGGCTCCTCGGCTCCGGCTCCGCAAGCCTGCTTATAAGTATAGAGATTTTTGGAGCGGTGCATACAGTCTGTTAGCTCTGTATCGCATCGGAGTCAGACATCGAACTGATAAAAATCTCTTTCTTGCAGCTCGTTTGGTAATAATATTAACGCGACCGGAACACAGTTTGGCTCCTTCATAATCACTGCCGCATTTCCTAGAAGTGACATTGCTATTTCTAACACATCATCCCGTGTCATCTTAGACCTACAACTTAATTATGTGACTCATTTTTTTTTTTAGGTTCAGGCTAAAGTGTATAAAACGAAATAGTTATTATAATTTATTGTGTTGTTTATCTTCAAGAAGACTAAAAAAAAATATTGTGATTGACAATAATCACATGTGAATGAACGTAAAGGCAGTTATGGTTCTAAAGGTGTGTGTGATGTGTCGCGAGTTGATTTGAAGTGGGTTAGAAGTTTTACTGACCACTTAACCGAGATAATATGTAGAAATAATATTAGGTTTTCTTTACTGGGAGTTTTCGGAAAACTAAGGTTTCTAAGTGGGTCGACTAAACAGGTTTCTAAGTGGGTCGACTAAACAGGTTTCTAAGTGGGTCAACTAAACAGGTTTCTAAGTGGGTCGACTAAACAGGTTTCTAAGTGGGTCGACTAAACAGGTTTCTAAGTGGGTCGACTAAACAGGTTTCTAAGTGGGTCGACTAAACAGGTTTCTAAGTGGGTCGACTTAACAGGTTTCTAAGTGGGTCGACTTCACAGGTTTCTAAGAAGATCGTGAATCGCCAAAGTTTGAAAACCTCTGGTCAAAAGTAATGATCTATTGGAATGTATCGTTGGGTGGTGGGACGGACCTGTGAGTGCCATTTTGTCTGAAGTCTACAGGTGGGGCTGTTTGCCTAAATTGAGTTGACGGTGTTCATCTTGCCAGTTGGCGTTCAATGAATTGTTCATGTAAACCATTTAACGTAAGTAAAGGTATCCATAGTCAACATCTTTGAAATATTTTGTAATAGTGAAACATGTGTCCAAACTACCCCGAGATATTCGTCGGAGAGTCATCGTGTCTGAATATTTCAATTTGTCCGTCTGTCCGCGATGTTTTTTAACAGTTTACTTAATAGTTTGCAGTTGTTGGTCTTGCCACTGTGTTGTTATGGCAACCATCTGTGTAGATGATGGCTGTGCCTGTGAGAACTAAGTGCTTCTTAGTCCTGATAACGCAGGGAAGTCTATTATTGATGGAAAATGTTGCTGATAGTGATTCAAAAATATCGCGCCATTAGGGTGTAGTGTTATTTACATTTTTTTTTATTAATTGAATAATAAATACTTGTGCACGTAGTCTTTTTATCTTCTCATGATTATAACTTAACATGTATAAATCTCAAAATTCCTAACGTATCGAAATGTGCTCAATTACTTTTTTTGCGATTTTTTTTTATGTTCAACAATCCTTTCCGCTTCCCCCCCCCCCCCCAAAATGCGTGTTTTTTTCCCCCAATGGCTATTACGTCATCCCCACTGTTCCGTTTTCCCGACACTGTTCGGCTTGCTGTTATCAATGTCGTTTGTCTAAGATGCTATCTCTTCCAACTGGACAAGATATGTTTTCAGGCAATTTTCAGCAAGTTTTATTTCTGTGGCAGATCTAGTTGTATTTCTTGTTTAGTTGCAAGCCCCCAGAACAGACGCCTCTTCTTTCTCGTCTAAGCTTTGTGTAAACGAGTAAAACCCATTGTTTATGGTCTCAGACATATGAATTCAAATGTAACATAAAAAGTTTCTACCATTTTATATCCAACGGAACACTATTCTGTTATTGCTGTTTATTCTTTCACATTTTAACTCAGATATATTCTTGTGTCATTTTATGAGGGTCAATCAATTATCTCAGTTATACCCAAGGGAAAATTCCCTTGGTTATCACCAAGGATCGAACTCGGCACCTTCATGTCGACATCCGTACGCTCTACACATCTCGACCGTTAGGGCAGACATGATTGATGCGCTGGATGTCTTTATAAAAAAAGGTTTTACGTCCACGTTTTTGATAGACGATTGTTTTTGAATGAATGACTTTCTTATGTTTTAATCTATTTTTAAATTGAGAATTTGAAGAGGACAGTGTCTGAAACATTTCTATGCACCTGCCGCTTTCTTCGTTACATTATGTGTGTTTATATCATATGTGTTCATATTATGTGTCATTAACACGCTTTTCAGTCTTCCATGGCTAAACCTATGACCAGATCGCTACTGCTACTATCAATAGAATCTACTACATGCAGTGTAATGACTAGATCACTACTGCTACTATCAGTAGAATCTACTACATGCAGTGTAAATTCACGCGCTGGCTGTCACGCAATTAATTAATTACGAGATCCGCCCGGACGGCAGTCATTGATTTACGTTGATATTTTGTTAGTTGTGAGCATTATTGTATTGTTGCACATTTTTTGGGCAAAGTCCATCCATCGACATTACAATATTAGTATTAGAGTGTTTGGTTTGATTAAAGATTCAAATAAGCCCCTGACTTAAAGCTGTGCTAAAGCTGAATTATTAATTTCTCAAAAAAAAAAGTTTGTAAGAAATTTAAACGAAATAATGGACAGTGTCGTCGCTAAAAAAATATGGGGCCCCTGACAACCTCTAATAACTGGGACCCCCCCCGTGCCACCCTTCCTAATAATAGCGGATATAGAAATGATCAAGTCGCGATGGCCCCTTACAAGTGGTTCGAATAGCCCCCTGCCCACTCTGTGACGTGGATGGGGATGGGGCATTATCACCTGAAATGGGAATACCTGTGAGAAACAAATATAAACTGTATTGTTACATAATCTGAGTACTTACCGAAGACCGCTACGTTGGCTGCAGGACTGTCAACTCAGCAACACATCTTTGGTCCACTTGACCAGAGAGACCTCACATTTGTACCCTTTGTGTTTGATTGGTTAGAAGTCGTTCTGTTCTTGAATCGCGATAGACGCGTTGACTGGTTACGGTAAGAAATAAAACTGATCCATGAATATGACGAAATCTGAACTCACTGCATGCATAACAAATATTTCAGCTTAGATGGGTAAGCTCTAGAATGTATGACTTGTCACATATATATTCCTTTTGTCTCGCCGCATACATTTCTTTGCCTTTAAAAACATATCTTAAAGTATTCACCATATTCTTTGATATAAAGGGTTTCTGTAAGGTAATCTTTATTCAAGTACATTAGCATGCTTTATGTGAAAACGTCCGGTTACTTCTTTCAAATCGTGGGCCTCAAGCAATCTTCGATTATGGACCCCCCCCCCCAACTGCTAAGTCATTTTAGCCCCTGGGCCCCTAATGCTCAGATTGCCTTGTATTGTGGCGAGCCTGTAGGTCTGGTAGAATGTGAAAGTCGCTCATTGCTTTTAGAAAACACATAGTCACAGATCCTTGATTAACAAGATGTCTCAGAAAGCTGGAAATGTTCAATAATCACACATTGAGCTTTCTGACGGGCTACGGCGAAATGACTGGGTCAACAGTGGGGGGGGGGGGGTCTAGGTAGTTGCCTAATGTGATTAACACAAATAACGGTTTTAAAATGATCAGTACTAAGATGTACATTTTCATTTCATCAGAGCTAAGATGTACATCCATTTCATCAGAACTAAGATGTACATCTTCATTTCATCAGCAGTCTATATAGATCGAAATTGTAAAGTTGTACACATAATAATGTAGTCGTGCGCTTTTTTTCTTTAAATCTCCTATATTGTTTATTTTTCTTAAGTGTTTTATAAACATATCATCTCCCTTTGGTTCCCGAATGATTCAATTTTCACCTGTAGATATTTGTGATGTGAAATTCTATGCTCAAACATCTAATGATTGTGTTTGAAAAATATTTATGAACCTGCATAACACCAGCAGAGAAATTACAGGTAACAGCCCACAGCAGCTGGAGAAATCGCTGAATCTAGTCATGGGACGATGCCAACACGTTGCATCGATTACGATACAATCACCGATCCTTCTCTAAACCATATATTTTTTTAATTCGAATCCTTTTTCCGACATATAGAATTAACAACTTGGATTTCTCGAAGGGAGGTTGATTTGAAGAACAAAAAAAAAAAGCTGATGAGAAATTGTACACCCCCCCCTCAAAAAAAAAAGATATTTTCGATTCTCAAATCATCCGCATCACTGGCCGATAATAAAGTTTAAACGTAATAGTGCGTTGTTGTTGTTGTTGCTGTTTTTAACTTGAGGATTCCTTTTTCTAGTATGTCAGTAGTGGAGCTCTTTAAACCTCAATTTGTTTTCATTTAGTAAATATTGTTGTTTTTTATCAAAGTACATTTCCTGAAGACCGCTGGAACCCATATTGAAGTACACATGGATTTATTTTTGTCAGGGATTTTTTTTTTTAGTATTTTCCCCTTAAGTGTTTCATCTTGCCCGAGTCTCCGCACGCCGCTACACTTTGATCTAAAGCCGTGACATAACGCAAAACTTCTCTAAGAATGTAAACGAAAAATTGCCTTGTGTATATATATATATATATACACACACAAGGCTGGAAACCCAGCGTCACATGTTTAATGATTGTGTGCACCAACAGGAAGAGGTCATTAAATCACATCTGATAAAAGATATTCATTCCGGCAGAATAAACGCATAACTGACTGCACATCGCTCGTTGTGGGTGGTTAACCCTGGGTTTGGGGGAAAAAAAACAAACATCAGAATATACAGCCTTTTTTTTGGGGGGGGGGGGGGGGGGAGTAGGTCACCCATAGTTTTTAACATTTCCAATAGGCTTATTTATTATCTGAGGCGGTGGTTCTAAAAGCGTGGGTCGCTACTGTTTTTTCTTTTCATTAACGGATAAATCTATGTATGCCTATTTACAATGCAATTTCTCTAAATGTTAGAAAACAGAAAGTTTTTCAGTCAGCAACGTAAAAGAAACAAATACATGTATATGTATATGCCTTTATTCTTTTTTTACCTTCGTTTTTCTTTACATGTCAGTAGCAAAAACAAACCAGTTTTCACAGCGTGTCGCCTCAACACGACAGATGTAGTGGTTCGCTAGAAGAGTATACATTTGAGAACCACTGGTCTGAGGCTATACTAAGTCTTGGTGTAAGGTTGATGCCTAGCGATTTCATTCTGCCATGCACTCACATCTTATTGTTTTCTACACGCCACAGAATTAATAATCTGATTCTTATAAAAGTCAATCAATATACTTGAGGTTCAATGGAAAAAATCGATACAGTGTTGTGCAGATTTATTCTGTTCCCAGTCTTGAGCAACTTCCTGTTCATTCTCCGGAATGTTATGCCATGATTATTTTAAACTGTCGTAGATGTAACTAACGGAAGTAAATTCTCACTACTGACAATTTTTACCTAGACTTACGGCTGATTTATTCCACAAACGCTCACACACATACGTGAGTTGGTGTTGTACTTCACTCTGAAACGAGTGGCGGACCGACTTAAACTGTCCATATTTGGCTCGCAGATCTTACTTTGCCTATGGATGAACTGGGCTGCTTCTTCTCATGTACCGATCATGCCCTCAAGCTGGCTAACTCACATACGCTCACTCTCATACCAGAGAACGTTGGTGAAATGTAGTCGTCAACACACACAGGCTAGTATGTTATAATTCCACACACTCACACCAGATAACGTTGATGAAATGCACTCGTCAACATACACATGCTAGTCTATTATAATCACACACACACACCAGAGCACGTTGAAAACTTGAATTGTACTCATCAACACACACAGAGGCTATTCTATTATAATCCCACACACTCACACCAAAGCACGTTGAAAACTTGAAATGTACTCATCAACACACACATAGGCTAGTATATTATAATCCCACACACCAGAGCACGTCGAAAACTTGAAATGTACTCATCAACACACACGCCAACTGATCGCCGGCCTCGTTGCTTTCCCCATCCCCGCCTGAACTAAAATATTTATCAATAGGCGTAATCTTTGGCCGCAGGTTTCAGCTGGCCATTTCGGCTCGTTCATGAATGTTGTCAAATTAGTTTCAACACTTGAATGGGGCTCGGGTGTCCGAGGTTACTTTGCTACACGTGACTAATGCAAAGCTTCTCGTCGCAACGGTTGAATGATGATAGGGGAATGGGGGGAGGAGGCAATAAGGAGCGATGAACAACTAAAATGCCCTCATTTATTTCCGTGGATTGAACAATGTCCTAGTTGTATTCCTTGTCCTTAAGTTTAGTGGTTCACTAACTTTTTTTTTTCTGTCCCTATCTAGTTCTGTTATGGTCCGCAATTCATTGTATTACAGCTTCATTTGGCGACTCGCTGAGATATGCTAGAGATGTCTTAAATTTTAAGTCATAATGATTCAGCTGGGGACTCCTTGAGAAAACCTACGCGACATACTCGTTGAGTGGCGGATCCCCGAGCCATTGCTTTAGTGGGCCGTTCTATAATGTATTAGTCACTCAGTATAGAACTTTGGCTGGTACATCGAATAATGTCAGCATTACTGATTTCCCACTTCGTCACCGTGTTGCTTCATAACAGCTGACATACAGATGACATGAACGCTCACTCAGAGACAGTGGGCGGCCAATGTGCAAGTACTATTGTTGTAATACTCCCCGTATTGATTGTACTTCAGAACGACTTGACCCATATTACTCGTCTAGGCACTCATATAGTTGTATTTGTTCTCCCATCCCAGCGGTATCCGGCAGCATTATCCCACACGTTTTGGATGTATTGAAATCCTAGACACCGTATTACATTATCACGTATTGGACACTGATGACAGGTCTCAAGTCTCATATATTTTGTTTACATAAATTAAGGATAAAGTAATAGGCCATTGACATTTGAAAAGTCTAAACATACATCAGACACTATTAATACTTGTTGACATAGTCAAGAAGACAGCCCGATATCAAATATTACTACATTAGAACTATTTGTTGTAGTTTTTATCTGATGCTGTTTTGTGTTAATCGTGCAACAACTCGATGACAGAGAAACATTTAATGGGAACAGAAATGTTTGCCTTGTATCACAAATGTATGCAGGAGTTCTAAAACTGAAGTAAAAAAAATATATCTGATGCCATTTGAGTTAACAACGAAGACGTTTACCAGCTTTGTCAGCTGGAAGGAGAAGCCAGGTATCTAGGAGCAACTCGGGCGATTTTTAGGAGAGATACCAGATACAAAAAAAAATGAGATAAGACGTTGTTAGACAGTTTCATCATATGGTTAAGCTCAGAGATGAAACCGAGGGTCACGTAAATGTAGAGATGGTGAGGGTATATTCCAGGGGTGGCCACGCATGAGGTCAATGAGAGCAGCATCGACGATTTTTTTTGTATGCAGTCAACAGTACTTTGAAAGTATTGACACTCCATAGTCAATTCAACAACGATGATTGAATAGACTTATTGAAGTAATATAAATAATAGAACAGCAAACCGCTGGACCACCAATTAAGTAATACTCGCCTCTTGCTCCAAGATGTCCATTTCACCACCATTGGTTTTGGCCATTATTGGTTTTTGGCTACCAATGGTTTTGGCCACCATTGGTTTAGGCCATCTTTGGTTTTGGTCACCTTGGATTTGGCCACCATTGGTTTTGGCCATCATTGCTTTTTGGCCACCATTGGTTTTGGCTACCATTGGTTTTGGCCATCATTGGTTTTGGCCATCATTGCTTGTTGGCCACCATTGGGTTAGGCCATCATTGCTTTTTGGCCACCATTGGTTTTGGTCATCATTGGTTTTGGCCACCATTGTTTTTCATTATGTAATGATTAAGGGAAAAAATATTTCATTATACAGCATACTTTACTAGTTTTGACTGGAAATTTAGTGGACATTTACAAGACTTAAATAGAGATTTGATAATCATCACTAGACATTTACTACACTTAAACTGGACATTTATTTACTTAACTAGACATTGAAATGAGCGGGCACGCGCTTGCCACCTGAGAGAAAAAAAATAGGCTGAATTATTTATATTTTTCTATCAACCTCCTTTCAACAGCAAAATGTAATCAGGTTAATAAAAGATGGGAAGCCTTTCATTACGCCCTGTGAATAAATCTTCTTAGCGGCTTAAAGGGGAGACAAAAAACCTGAGTTTATAATGCAAGAGTTTCAAATACGCTGTCTTCATGGCATTAAATTTAAGAATAAACAAACTTAAAGTATAGAACAGTGGTTCTCAAACTTTTACGCTTCGCACTTTGACGTCAGTTTTGATCGAAACTCATTCCCCGTTCAGTCTCTCCCGCACACCCTAACTCACCCACCACCCACAACATCCCAAACACAACACCACAACCTCTCACCGCCAGCCAAAAAAAAAAACGCAACACACAAAAACCCCCACACACTTGTTTTGGTTTCGCGACCCATTAAAAAAAAACTGATTTGTTTTGGCGACCCACCGGCAAGAGGTAAAAGAGAACAATGGCGTCATGAATTGTATGCATGTATTTGCCCCTTTTACTTTACATAATTACAAATGTATAGTTTTACAACATACAGAGTCAGAGAAGTTGAATTATCCGCTGTGCAGATACAGATTCTCGATCTTTTAATTTATCAATTTTCTGGCGACCCACCTAAAAATTAGCCCGCGTCCCCACACTTTGAGAACCACCGGTATAGAACGTTGTGTATTTGGCAAGTACAATGTACACTTTTATTTTTCAGCACAGACGGTAGTAGTAGTAGACAAGGGCGTTGGGCTATTGGCAGTGGCGTAACAATGCCACCCCATTTTCCGTTGTTCAAAAGTACTGCAGATGCCGGCCCTAGCCTGGAGCACATTAAGTGCCGCCCGATGCGGGCCGCATCACTCTGCTTTCCTTTACTTACGCCTCTGGCAACTTGGAATCCAATAAAACGCGGCGATTTGTTATTGAATCGCGGCATACATTTGCTACAAAATCATTTAAATTGGGATTATTACATTTCTATTACTTCCATGAGATGATTACATTTCTATTGCTTCCATGAGATGATTACATTTCTGTTTAATTGCATGAGATTATTACAATTTATGATTAATTGGATGAGATTATTACATTATTGATTAATGATTAATTCATAATCGGAGATATAAAATCGAAGTTTGGCATTTTTATCTTTAAGTATACCGTCCTCTGGGACCGAAGGCTCATTATTAGTCTTTGGGTATTATAGGAGCTTGCAGAAGAGTACACAAGCAAAATGAGTAGAAAAAATCAACTGCCGATCTTGGTTACCAAATGGTGTTTTGTCTTCTTTTAGAGTAATTTGCATCGAAACAATGCCACCACCTATAAAACACCAAACAACAGCCAACGAACTATAGTGCCCCATATTGAACTGCCCCTCTGACTGGTCGACTGCAGTTTAACACATATTGGTGCTGTTGTGTTAATACATGTACACTCATACCTCGCTATACGGCCGCTCTTTATACGGCATTTCGCTATAGCGGCCTTCATCAATTCAGGCACTTTTTCGATTTACGGACTAAAATGTTTCGCTATAACGGCCAAAAAAAAACCCACTTGTAAGCCAGGCCCATCCTTACCAGCGATGACGTCATTGATCCGCAGGTTACCATTTCTTCATGGTCTTCATTTTAAAAAAATATATACATATTCATATTTTATGTAACATGAAATTGTTTCATTTTTGTTTATAGACTATTGTTGATTGTTGGAGTTTGTTATTATTTTATGTACAAATGTATGTAGCTTTAATTTAATTGAAATAGAAAGAGAAAATACATTTTGAATGATAAACCATGCTACATATTTGAACAACTTGGAACCGATCTCGTTGAATTTGTTTGGATTTGTACTAGAACAATTGATTCGTTATATGGCTTTTCGCTTAGCGGCCAAATTTCGTGGAACGTATCTAGGCCGTAAAGCGAGGTATGGGTGTATACTGAACTGTGTTGTTACCCTATCTTCGTGTAGCTGAGATATTTCTTGTTTACATAAACATTATACAATGGACTAATACCTCCACATCTGTCATTTTTAACTGTTCGTTTGTTAAATGGCTAAGATAATTGTTATTATAAAGATACTAGCTGTACCCTGCGAAATCTTTGCATAGAGTTATATCCCCTTAGGCTTAATTGGTACGCTAGGTTATTTTTTGGTTTCGGGCCGATCCGATTTTTTTTCATCATTGTATTTTAAACTGGAACACTGTTGTCTTCATTCTTTACTTTCGATTTAACGCAGAACCCAAATCGCTATTATATTATTATTAGAAGATTGCTGTCATTGTGCAAGTAACACGTCTGTCATATTTTGCTGTTCCTTTGTTACATGGGTAAAAAAAAAAGCCGTAAAAAAACATCCTTTTATTTTGTCGTTTAATTACAAAATAAATAACTGGACATTCAGTGATGAGTACATTCCGTGACCTGAACAAATTATGATCTTGACAAGTTGGGATTAACGTTGCATGATTTAGGATATTGAATAAAAAAGCATTATTCAGTTGTGATACTTCACATTCAATTAACAATACATGCATAGGTAATAAAATACTTGTGCACACAGTAGCAATACATGAAGGGTTCGGTATAACCAGTGCCGCCGAGAGGGGGGGCTAATGCCCAGGGGCCCGGAGAGTTTTAGGGGCCCGGACTGAGCTGGCCAATCAACTTTTGAAAATATTATTATCAGCACGGGGGGCCCGTGACAGCCCTGCCCAGGGGCCCGAAATTTCTGTCGGTGGGCCTGGGTATAACAATACATGTACACGAAATAACAATACATGTACACGTAATAACAATACAAACTATTTCATATTTCCGTGTTTGTCACACAGACAATTTTTCCTATACCAAATTAACACTGTATCGACTCCGCCTTTTTTTTTTAACCCAATATAAACTAATTGAAATATTTTTTTTCTTTTTCTGGACAGTAATCACAGACCAGAGGTAAAAAAAAAAATGCCGGTGGTGAATCCCCTGTACACGACACCAGGTCTTCCATCAGCACAAGGTCTCTATGACCCGTCTTTGGAGTCTGACGCCTGCGGTGTGGGCTTCGTGGTCAACATAGATGGAATCAAGTCTCATCAGGTCAGTTTCCCCCCCCCCCCACCCCATTGCCATCGACCGTTTCAGTGGTGATAATTGCCAACTTTTTATTTGTGTCGGTAACTTTACAAATTGGGTGTGTGGGTTGAGCGCATGACGTCATCCATGATCCTTGTTCATTGGTCAAACGGAGACACGGGCACGCTGTGGTTTTTTAGAATTTGATAGCATCTAAGTTTATATGAATAGTAAACATTCGTTTGAAAAAGAAGTATGCTATTGCCATTCTGATTTATTTTTTCTTCTAATTCTGCTGATAAATGGCCACATTACGGCCACTAATTGTCAATATGGCCACATTACGGCCAGTAAATGTCAATATGGCCACATTACGGCCAGTAATTGTCAATATGGCCACATTACGGCCAGTAAATGTCAATATGGCCACATTACGGCCAGTATTTGCCAACATGGCCACATTACTGCCAGTATTTGTCAATATGGCCACATTACGGCCAGTAAACATTCGTTTGAAAAGAAGTATGCTATTGCTATTCTGATTTATTTTTCCTTCTAATTCTGATGATATATGGCCACATTACGGCCAGTATTTGCCAATATGGCCACATTACTGCCAGTATTTGTCAATATGGCCACATTACGGCCAGTATTTGTCAATATGGCCACATTACGGCTAGTATTTGCCAACATGGCCACATTACTGCCAGTATTTGTCAATATGGCCACATTACGGCCAGTATTTGCCAATATGGCCACACTACGGCCAGTATTTGTCAATATGGCCACATTACTGCCAGTAATAGTCAATATGGCCACATTACTGCCAGTATTTGTCAATATGGCCACATTACGGCCAATATTTGTCAATACGGCCACATTATGGCAAGTATTTGTTAAAATGGCCACATTACGGCCAGTATTGGACAATCATTTGTCGTTGAATCGCGGCATACTACAAAATCATTTCCATGAGATTATTACATTTCTATTACTTCCATGAGATTATTACATTTCTATTACTTCCATGCGATTATTACATTTCTGTTTAATTGCATGAGATTCTTACAATTTCTGATTAATTCCATGATATTATTACATTTCTGAATAATGATAATACTTAAAAAAAAAAAAAAGTTTTTTTTTCTGTAGCATTATTTCTAATGATGAAATAATTAACTTAGTAAAGGCCTGCATCAAAACTGTGTGTTATTGAATCTCCCCATATTAATGTTGAACTCATAATTTACTAAGCTTGCACTAGATTATGCCGAACATTGGTTTGTTTAAACAGTCGCTACCATAATTGTTTGGTGCTGTTTTATACTTAAAAGATATAGTCAAAACTATTCATTGTATCCGCTGTTGGCTGCCAGGCGTGATACACGACCTGTCATTTATCGAGACTTCTTTTTATACTTTTTTAAACAGACAAACACACAGTGTAAATGGAGTAGATAAAAAGTTATTTACAACATCTACTTCTACAGTTCATTATGCGTCCCCCCCCCTTCCACACACACACCTATGAGTGGATATTTTTTAGAACCTTGTGCGATCGGTGTAATTGAAGCTAGTGTCATGATCATGGCACGCACAACGCTGGTGAGTTGCATCTGTGTGAGCTGCAGAATGACTCAAATGTACTGACAGTGCGTGGGATTAAATTGGACATAGGTTGGCGTCATCATTCGTGGTTTTTTTTTATTTATAATAACGCATCAAACAATGATCAGGTTGATGAAACAATTCGTTCAACCCCGCCCCCTCTACCTCCTGCGTCCCGACCCTGCTTTCATATGATTTTATTTTATTTAGTCGTTTATTTTTCAATGATCACACACGCCTGTTGCTTATAGTAGGAATAATTGACACAGGTGAACGCACGTAGTCAGACTACATTGTATCGCAAAGAGAGGATAATATAGAAAAAAAAGTTAATTCATGTGAATAGTACATACAAAAACACCGTATAATGGGTCATTTATCTCTGTGTGTATTCAGTCGTGTGTGATCAACTGGGAATAATACACTGTAGCTCAATTTTGGTTGTTTTTTTTTTTTCATTGGTTTTAAAGTTGTCTCAGTGAAACGAGTCCATGTATCCTTGAACTTAAGTTCAGGTAATAATGCATATACAGTGAATATACACACACATGCAAACAACTCTAATAGAATAATAGTAGATTGAACCAACCTGGATGTTATTATTTCATCACCCCTCCTCCCATGTTCTCAAGGCCGTTTTCAGGTGACAACAAGAGCCCCCCCCCCCGGAAAGGATTTCTCGCGGGCCCCTATTTCTGTAAAGCCCCCCCCCCCTTTTTTTTCGTAGGGGTGAGGGTGGGTCCTAGGTATGATAACATAGTTTGTCGATTCATTAGAACGTCTCTGTCTTAACTGCTAGACTTGCTTGGCACACATTTTAAAAGGAAATTTTCCTGATTCAACTTTATGCACCGTTTGCATTGTTGCCCTACATTTGCGGTTTTTTATAATACCACACATTGTGGTAAATTTTTCTATTAATAGCTGATACGACTTGAATGGGTGGATGTGTTTCATGATGCAGGTCAATGGAGAAGTTAAATATTTCAAATCAATTGATATACAGATACGCCTGATTTGTCACGATGTAGTCACGGGGGGGGGGGTGAAGGTGGGCGGGGGAATTGATAAATAGCTAACTGTGATGACCCAATCCAATTGTTCAGTCCTTAGTCTCAACCAGCTAGCTAGTAGTACATGTGTCACTGACGTTGGAAAGTTTGTTTCGACTGCAAGGTGACCTCTGCAAAGTGTAAACACCTGGCTTGGCTGTGTGTGGATGTGCTCCACTGGTCACGGTGTACGTTTTGTATGTACTTTTGCTGGGGGCGGCCTTAAAAGTATGTCCTGGGGAAGGGGAGAGGGAAAGGTCCATTACACTGGTCCGAAAGCCGTAAATATAGGCTATTTAGTGCACACCAAGTCACCAACGCATCTAAGACCGCCATTTAGTATTGTCTAATCAACTCTAATCTAATGTTGACTTCTCTAGATTATAGTATATCTGGTATATGTCTTATAATCTTACCACATCTGTTATTTCTGTATATGGAACACAAATACTTAAACCTGTACAGCTTAAAACAGAAGGTCCATTCTGATAGACTCTATTGACTATCCCTGACACCTCACTGAAATGGTTTGACACCACAGTAAAGTTCCCTTAAAGGGGCCTTCGGGGAGGATGAACTATAGAGATCATCTGTTTCTGTAACCTCGGCATATGATGGAATGGAGTGGTGTTAGCATACTGGCATATTTATCAATTTTTCTTTGGTATTTATTTCGGGGTGTCCAAAGCAGACTTGGGCAAGCTACGGCCAGCGGGCCAAGTGTGGCCCGTCATGCTGTTTGTTCCGGCCCGATCCGCGCTTCTCTCCACTCGTTCATATCGAAATGGCGTTCCATTTAGGTTATGTTATTTATAATAGACATTCCACCCATCCGATCTTGGCCTGGCCCTGTGATCAAATTTAAGAGCCCAGTGTGGGCCGCAGTTTGCCCACCCCTGCTCTAGACCGCATTAATTAGATTTATATTGATTCATAGAGAAATAATTACAGTCCATTTACAACGATTAAACAGCCCCCATAGATCGACACATGTTGCCGACAAATTCTTGGTTGGGCCTCGCACATATATTTAAATATGAATATTTTACTGATGGTACAAATATGAAAGTTTGTTCATGACATGTATTTTGCAAAGACGGAAAACAAAAAAAAAAAAAGCTTTTAAAGTGGGTCGCGAAACGTAAATGTTTATAACCTCTGACAGAATGTTAAAAAAAAAACTTTCTGCAAACGCCATGAAACATTTTTTCGTTATGCAACAGATGGCGGCTGAGAATGTGACAATGTCCGCCCAGTTATTGCACAAGTAAAATAAAATCTTTAAAAAAAAAAAAGAAAGAAATAAAGCCCGAAGCTGCATCACATAAGTTTAAACATCCATCTTGACGTGGGCACGAAGTGGTATAACACTGTCATGGCTCATTAAGCTGATGTTTCTGCTTGTTTTGTCTGGTATATGACGTTCATTCCCCCCCCCCTTCCCCAAGCTCCGTTTTTTTTAAAAGCTTCTTTTAGAGACTTTCATCCCATTAAAGTTCAACGGGCATCTATGCCATATCATGTGTTCTCTGTTGTTGTTGTTTTTTTTTAACTCGTGGCTTGCTTTGTTTACTAAACACAAACTAAAAAAATAGATTAGAGGTGAAGCGATTTAAGCCACTATGACCCATTATGGCTGTAAAGGCTTCATGTATTAAAGTAAGTTCCCTGAGCCCTTGATGAACATCAGTGACGGTGAAATGTTTCTCTAGCCACGGCATAATTATGGGTTGTGTGTGGCCAGTGTACAACGCCCGATTGCTTCCAGAAGTGGGTAAGCCTAGTCGGGCTCAAAACGCCTCAGTTCTAGTTTGAGAGCCATCTTGCTGTCGTTTAACATTGGCTCGTATTTTCTTTGAATGGAAGCCTTTCTCTGAACACCCGCCTCTGTTGATATTATGATCAGTGTACGGCCATGAATATAATATCAACGTTTACAGCTGCTCTAGCACTGAACTAGATATAACAGCAACAACTTTCACGTGGCCATCATGACATAATCCTCATCATGGAATGTTGAAATGTTCAAAGACCTGGAGGTTTGGTTTAACACCCCCCCCCCACACACACACAGGAAATCGAAAACGTCTTACAGAAAAGAAGAAAACGCCAGAAAACGGTTCAGTTATTTCTTCTCTTGCTGCAAACCGTTACTTGTTGGCAAAAAACATTGACCACTCCGCTGAAACATAGTCCATTGTTATGTTGTAGAGACCAAACAGTCAGTGTTCACTGGCCGTCACACTCCAGTAAAAAAAAGTTTGAATCAGTGTATTGATTTAATTTTTTTTACATAATGAACCTGAAAGCAATAACTCAAGTCTTGTTATATAAAAAAGAAAAACTTCGGCCTACTTCTGAAGGCCTACTTCTCAGAAAACACCAGGTAGTAATGCGACACGTTCGAAATATGTTCAAATTAAAAAAAAAATGGTGAAATCTGAAATCTTTTTAAATTGATATTATTTATGCTTATTAATTAATTATTACAAAATAGTATACTGTATTTGCATGTAATTATACTGTATACCATGGGAGTTCTCAAACTTTGAGCTTCGCGACCCACTGTTAGGGCAATGTTTGTTTCGCGATCCATCTTTTCAATATTAACTACGACGAAACGAAAGTAAAAAGAGTCATTCATTGTACATGAAGATTTCCCATTTTTACTTCGCTGATTTACAAAATTTTTGTTATGTTGAGAAATAAAGTTATGATTGTGCATTCATAGATTTTCGATACTTCAATTATTTATTTAAAATTGTGTCACTACCCACCAGAAATTAGTGCGAGCCACTGGTACACATCCCATATAGAAGGGCCGAATTTGATCACGAAATAACACATAAATGTCATGGAAATAGTCTATTAAGATGGGTATCCCGCGCAGTGCCCACTAGACTCGGTAATGCGACATGTACACGCACGCACGCACGCACACACACACACACACATACATATATATATATCCATCCAATCTATCTATCTCTCTCTCTGTCTCTGTCTATCCATCTTATCTATTCTTCTTTATACCTGTCTATCTATCTATCTATTTGTTGGTCTGCCTATTAATCAAAGATTGTCTTTAAATCATTGGTTTCGCTTGTGTGACTGTCAGCCTGAAATATTTCATTGGTTCATCCAACCCACAGACATGTTCAGTCCCGTCAGTCCCTCCCTATCCCCCACGTTCATAACAACAACATTTATAGCAATTAATATCTGTGTGTTCAGTTCTATATTGGAGACTGTGGCGAATTTTCATGAAGTTTATACAAAGATGTTGGATGCGGGCAATTCAGCTCCCATTAATTAGCTCTACATTTTATTTTTAGCTCAAGCGCTGTAACTTCTTTCCTTCCAAGTCGACAGTTAGGCCACTTGAGCTCTAGTTCTATATCTTGTCTTTGTTCACTGGGAAGTCTAAAAGCGGCTTAAAAAATCGAAGAAGTGTTTCATCCACGAAATAATGATCCAAAATGAAAACAGGGCAGTTTTAGAATTCGAAAAGAAGGCTTTAATGAAAGATTTTACAATGTTCCTTTTTTTTTCTTTCAAATTTCGAACCGCATTATATATATATATATATATATATATATATATATATATAAATAATATATGTTTGGTGTCTGTGTTTATATTTATTTCGTATCCATTTACGGACTTATTGTTAGTTTATTGCAAGACACACATCCTTGTTTCAAGCCTCATCATGCCCTCCCCTCCCCCACATACCGTTTTTTTCTGTCCACCCCTTTAGTCTGTCTCTGACAGTGTTCCGCCAACGATCTTCAAATGTATACACATCTGTATCCCCCCCCCCCCTTCCTTTTTTTTGTTTTAATTTAAGACTAGAACACAAAAGGATTTACAAAGTTTACTGTTGGCTCATTCTAGCATTACCACTTATGGACAAACCTTAACCCTAATCCCACATTTTCCATATCTATGTTTGTATTTTAAGTTTTATCTGTTGATAAGGTACCGTGCGAGTTTATGTCTATTTCTTTGTGTAGAGTAGACACATTATGTAGCAGCTTGCTTCAGTTGTGATTGTCGGGTGGCCCTGCTGTGGAATTGTTTTAGAAATGTGTTGTTAAATACAAGAACACATTTTTTAGGAGAACGTTTTTGACCTTTTTGTTAAACTAGGCTCGATTCTGCATGAGTCAATGACATATTTATCACAATATGATGAGATGATTTTGAAGAAACGTATGTAGGCTTGGCCTGAGGGATGCAAAAAACAAACAAAAACAGCAACAACAAAAACTTTGTTTGTATTCGGCTTCCTAGCCCCCCCCCCCCCCTCCACGTGATACAAGTTTATATTTAGTTTGTTTGTACCAAGCTTGCCAATTAATCTGATGTTTTTTTGGTTAAATTCTTTTGGTTAGTTTCTGTACTATCAAGGTCCCAGTTTATTTTCACCTTCTGGTCAAATTAACTTCTAATGCTGTCCGATGTATCTAGGTGTGGGGTAGAGAGAGGGGGGGAACTTATACTGTACTGCCTAGCAGATGACAGCAATTATTTTGTATCATTGTCAGTTGAACGTGTGTTGTGTCTCAAGGGGAAATGTCACTCTAACCCGAGAAAGGGCAAAGGAAAAAAAAAATTCCATTTGGCTGGCACAAGTTAAGAGCGTGAGTTTATCCGGCATCTCACTCGAGGTTTTGATGAGGCTCTCACTTGCCAGATTTCTCCTTTATGTAATCGCAAGTTTTATCCTCGGTTTCTCAATTTGAGAATCCCACTGCCTAAAGACAACGATCTGTGTAGAATACATCCGGATACGAATCTCTGCAAACACACACCCCTCAAACATTTCCTTTGAAACTTTTTTAAAAATTATTATTATTATTATTCATGATTCTCAGTGGATTATTCCAGACTAGAAATCTGAAGATAAAAATTAAAAAAAAAAAGATTCATGAATAAATTATTTATTAACAAACAAACTTTATTGAATGATTTGTCATAATCATAAACTGAAAGGGAATCCCCCATAAAATAGAACTCGTCACTTCTATAGATCAGATGGCGAATAGTCAATCTTTACCAACGCGTTTCTACTTTGCTTCTTAGTCTCTGAACACATTCATTTTATTAGGATCATTCTCAGCCTGCGCATTAATCTTTGTAGTGCATTTTATGCTGACCCGTAGCTTTTGTCCAGACATGCACCCCCCCCCCCCACCAGCAGCCACAAACGGTCCGGTGTGTCCATTAGCAGCACTTCTTGTGACTGATACCCTTTGAGCCAGAGTGAAATATATTAAACACTGTTACTTGCCGAGACACCCAGCCATGGTTTGTGGGGTGGGGAGGGGAGGCAGCTCAAGGATTAAATTACTTCGCCCCCCCTCCCTCCTCCACCTCTTTCACACAGAGTTCTTCTTTATCTCCCACAATGCTCAATGGCCAAGTGTCTCTCTATTATTAATAGGCACATTCATTTTCACATTTGTTCGCTTTATTGATTTTTTTTTGTTAAAATTCATAATTTTGATGAATACAAGTAGAGCCGATCTCATGTTTTTTTTTGTTACATTTGCGGGCCCTAGACGTTTGGGGCCCTTGATAAAGTAACATTTGGGGACACCAGGCAAAGGCGCATTTTGAGGCCCTAATTTTGGTTCATTTGCCCTAAGTAAAGAAATATTTGAGATCTGATGGAAAATAAAATCGCCGGTAATACCGGTAATACCGCCACTTGCAAATATTAGGCTCCTAATAATCTTTCAATATTGGGGCTCCCTTTGATAAAAATCATTTTAGCCCGGTTTTTTTGACAATTGCTCAGATTGACCCTTTTTTTGGCTGGCTAAATATAGTGCTGGCCCCCTTTGCAGTCTGGGGCCCTAGGCAGCCGCCTATTCAGCATATCCATAAGAACAGCCCTGTTTACCAGTTACTACATTAACTCAACTAAGAGGCGTAAAAGCCTCAACTCTCTTTTCAAATTGCTTCTGAATACTGAAATTATGATAGCCGACTCTGCAACAGTCAATGTCATATTTCAGTACAAACTGCTTCGAAGCGCTTAAAGTGTTTGTTATCATTGTTATCATTGAATCGATTGCTCCAGCTTATCTGACCGATCAGTGAAAAGAATTTAAAAAAAAAAAACCCACCATAATAACAAGGACTTACATTGGTCATCCAGGTCCATAGTGATTGACATACGCGGTTAAAAAAAAGTACAGGCTCTGTTACTTTGACAATGACATATAATATGTAGTCGAGTTTTGACTAGACTTGAGTGCATGACATATAATATGTAGTCGAGTTTTGACCAGACTTGAGTGCATGACATATAATATGTAGTCGAGTTTTGACCAGACTTGAGTGCATGACATATAATATGTAGTCGAGTTTTGACCAGACTTGAGTGCATGACATATAATATGTAGTCGAGTTTTGACCAGACTTGAGTGCATGACATATCTATAACCGAGTGTTGTTTTTTTTTACCAGACGGAGTTCCTTCTTCCACTGGACCTACGAGATCTTCGTCGTTGAGCTGCTCATCTTACATTTGACATACCTTGTAAACTTAGTTTATATAATAACAGTACGTATTATGTTTAAAAAAAAAACAAGACAGTAACAGCCATGCAATATATATCATACATATAGCGCATCTCTTTTTAATAAACAGACCAAAAAAAAAGTCCTCTAATATTCATGAATGACATATGCCGCCATTGTGTTATATTCATTTTTAATAGTGCATCACCTAAATATTTTGATAGACAGTAGAATAACACACGAAAAAAAATGGCGGCTTTCGGAACAACCAAATTAATATGACAATGTGCTTTTTTGTATAATTTATATTTCTGTGGTAACAACTAAGCTGATTGATTGTGTTTGTGTCTGTGTGATACGAAAACAACCTGCGGGGAAACAGCTATTGATTCTCAATGCTAATGATGGTTGGGTCTGGAAACTGTCAGTTGTTCTGAACTGCTATTGCCTATGAAAGAACATGTCCCTAAACATACCGTTCAAACTTATTAAACACATTGTGTAAGTTCAGGGTTTCCGAACATTTTTTTTTCTTTAGCCTTTTTATAATTGATATGACCCTTATGAACATACACATGTGTGTGTCCCTTATGAGAATATAGAAGATAGACTTGTGTATGTCCTGAATGAGCATATACAAGTTAGACATCCTCAAGTTAAATAGTAGTCTTGCTCATTTCGAATGGTCCCCTTTAACCTCCTTTATAATCTCATTATTCGACCCTCCTCCTCCCACACCCCCTTTTTTCACCCATAGGAAACAGTGGTGTGTGTGACAAAAAACGAGATTCTGTTTCTGTTATTTTGTGTGACTTTACCATATTTCACATTTCTTCTGTATTATTGATTTTTTACCCCTTGGTATTTCTCTATAATTCCATCCCAACCCTCCCCTATTTTTTTTGAACTGCTCAGATTTCAATTTATAAAAAAAATGAAGTTGACTTTATTTCCTCCACAATGGCCACCCAAAATTCTCTGCTAGTCCTGAGTTCTGTGGACGTCTTCTCTCCTTCCGCCTGCCCCCTCCCCTCACCATCACCTCAATCTGTTGATTCACTGTTGAAATTTCCTTTTTTATTAAGACTCGGGACTGTGACGTGAAGACAATTCCAGATCAATCTTTTAATCAAATCTTTCGGGTGTACATTGTACACACACGCACACACACACCACACAGACACACACACGCACACGGTGTATGGTTGCTTTTTTTTCCCCCTTCTTTCGGTTCTTCTCATTTACGAAATTAATCTGGGATGTGTTCTTCATGATTCTGTAAGTGTCTCTAATTCAAATACATTGGCATCGATGTAAGAGGGGGGAGGGAGGCACCTTGAAGCTAGGAACTCCTGACAGGGGGAATTATTGTTTTAAGATCCCCCGGGGGCACACACACACACACATTTTGTGACAGGGCCGCCGGGCATTTGTCGACGCCGCTGCTCAAATAACAATGGCACATTCCCTCCACGACTACCATCTCCTATGCGGTATGAATTAATAATAGAAAGAAGTTATACTGGTGGAAAATCACGACATTTGTGTAATGTCTAAATGTACATAATACAATTAAAACAACAACAACACACACACACACATTTAGGTTACGATGGACGCTTCCTCTCTTAAATTTAACAGCGCCCCCTACCGAATCAGGTGTAAATCCTTGGATTACAAATCGATCACTTGAGTGATTGTTTTTTCTTTTTGCGCTCTTTTATGGTTCCTGTATTTTTTTTTCAATAGTTAGAAAAAGTCACTCAGACACTGTTGACAATTGTATCGCGAGTCGTAATGTTAACAAATAAAAACTAAAACAACTATGCCTCATAAACTTTCAGTTTTACTGCCAGATTTTTGAAGCCAGCGAAGATTTGTTTGTGGAGATTTTTGGTTTGAATAACATCTCGGGGATAAAAAAAAAAATAAATTTGGTCTGTAGGGAAGAGGGACAGAATGGGATGTGTGAGTACAAAAATAACTCGTGGGGGGGGTTGATTGACACGTTGCCCTTCTTAATTTGATTTCTCTTATTAGATTGTCTGTGGAGGTGGGGTCTCTATGGTGGTATTCTGGGCCGGAAGTGACCTACATCTGATCTCACAGATCTCTTTCCCTTTGTTTCCCTTTTGCGAACTTAATTTTAGCGTCTGTTTATTTACAGTTAAATAACCTCAGATGTACATCGTTATGTGACAAACAAGTAGTATGCCGCATATATTTTATACATAACCTATGTGCTTTGTATTTCTTCCATTACTATTCAGATCAATATTTCATTTTTTTTTTAACTTAGAAACATCAGGCAATATTATATTAAAAAGAAAAGGTTCAGTAACTGAGAAACAGAAAAGGTATACCTGTCTCTTTATTCATGTCAAAACGGCAGATATAATTCCCTCCTTCCAACGGTAGGCCCAAACTCCCTCCTGCTAAAGGCAGGTCCGATTCCCTCATCTAAATGGAAGGCCCGATTCCTTCCTATCTACGTGTGTACCAGGTGCTCACTTTGAATCTATACCTATAATTCTCAAATTTTGTTTTGTTTCACGACCCTCTACTAAAAAAAACAACAACAACTTCATTGCTTTCGTGAACCACCTGTCAAAAATACGATCGAGAGAGACAATAATTATAAGCGCCATTAATTTTATATAGATTTTAACTCCTTTACGTATAGTTTTGTGACGTGTAGAGAAATATAGTTGTAATGATAGATTGTCGATTTTTTTTTTACAAACATAATTACACATTTTTGTCGCTGCCCTCTTCCTGAAGTTCGCCCGCGACCCACCGGGGTCATGACACACACTTTTGAGAATCACTGATCTAGACCATGAATTATCCTGTATTACTGAAGTCAGCCTTACACCAAACTTGTACGCCTGATCATAATTTCATCGATTCGCGCCCACTTGCTTTGAAAACGTAATTTTATTGCAATGATTAATATTTTGGTAATAATGCAGCGAACAAGTTATATCGTTTTCAGATGTACGTTTAATGCAGACAGACATCATGATAGCTCGCTAGCACTTGAGAGAAATTTTAACCTGGAAAGGGGGGAAAAAAATCAATGATGTTAGATTGAAAGGGAGGGGGATTATTTGTGGTTTTTATTTTATGATTCATGTTATTAACTGAGTAATAAAATGCACTAGCATCTAGACAATT
Source organism: Bulinus truncatus (assembly GCA_021962125.1). NCBI lineage: Eukaryota > Metazoa > Mollusca > Gastropoda > Planorbidae > Bulinus > Bulinus truncatus. Next base: position 1,661,184 of record JAGDYQ010000087.1, on the reverse strand, counting down.
ATTTGTGGGTTTTATATTATTATCTATTTTATTACATGAGTAAATGCACCAGCATGAAGACTACGTTTATTTGGTTTTAGTGGGCGGATGATTATTTAGGGTGTACAGAGGGAGCGACCACGATGACCGGTCCCAAACGGTTTTCTGGGTCTCATACTCTATGTACTTAACCAGGGGCTCGCAGCCCTAAATGGTCACTAGGTCAAGTGGGCCACGTGTGTGTGATTTACAACCAGGGCTCCCCCCGCCCGAAATAAAAAAAATAAAAGATCAGACCAAAATTAGTCACATGTAAGTAAGTTGTATCTCATGATGTTTAATACAAGTGATTTTTTTGTCCCCCCCCCCGGTCTAGTTGCGCCACTTGGGCTCGCCACCCGAAATGGTCGCTAGGTCGAGTGGGCTACGAGCACTGTTTACAACTTATTGACAGTGCACATGCGCCCAGTGCTATTCTTATGAAAATGCAAACTATGAGATAGGCTCCACTGCCAAAGCCCCACCCACATTTTCAGATTAATTTCTTTGATGTGTGCCCCCCCGGCGTGTACTATTGCTTAAGGCCCCTATATATCTCAAAAGAGCCACTGCAGAATACCCCCAAGATAACAAGAACGGGCTCCAACTTTACTAAGGCAGGTAATGCAGAAATACAACAATGCGGCTATTAGACAAAGTTGTATTTATGCACACAGCAACTATATGGACATCCTTTTGGAACGAAGCGCTTGCATCCCTCAGTTAAACAAGCTGAGCTATAAAGTGTTGTTCTGACATATCTCGTAAGATGGAATTACATCCACATTGATCGTCTGCTCCAAAAAAAAAAAAAGGCGTCATAAATTTGGGAAATTCCACGTCTCGATTACTGCAGCAGGCGAATGTTGTTGCCTTCAGAGACGGCGCAGGACAGTGTATCTATCAGAATATGTTTCAGTATTGATTTTGGTAAATATATAGGGTGCTCTAAAGTTCAGCGATGGCTGGATCCTGAAATAATAACAAAAATATATATGCACCTCTTTTTAGTAGAAATTTTTGAACTTTTTAAAAACTTTGTTCATTTCTGCATCAGTTTATAGCAAATTTGTCACATGTATTGGCTCAAGTTACCCTACCTTTCTTTTATGCTTTATTTACGACGCAAATTAGGACGGCGGACAAACCAACTTCTACAAAATAGTAAACACGATGTCGGAAAAAAAGTGTTATTAAATAGAAAGAAATCCTTTTAATCCAAAATATAATACTCCTTTAAAGGGAAATGCCGAAATGGACAATATTTACAAAACAATTGAAATTTTCTCCTAAAAAGTGTCGTATTTCTGCATTCTTCCTTCGCTAATCTTCAGAGCACTCAATATGTCTGCAGAACACTCAATATGTCTACAGAACACTCAATATGTCTACAGTACACTCAATATGTCTACAGTACATTCTTGAATTATTCTCTCCGTAAATGTATAGCAAAAGTTCTGACGTCATCCGTCTGCTGCATGTTAACGTCATTGTAAAATAATACACTCAGCATTTCTGATATCTAATAGATGACATTCCGTGATGTCCCGCCAGTGTCATTACTACATTATTGTAACGTTCTACATCGCCCCTTTTAGTTAAAACGCATTGACAGTAGTACATTTCAAGAAGGTTATGATCTGTCGGTAGTTAATTGAACTCTAGATGAGCAGGTACTGCATCGAAAAGAAAAACTGGCGGAATATTTCTCTCAGGTCCAGACGATACCTGACTTGTTCATTAAAATCATGTCTATGTAGGCATCTTCTGCATTTGGATCTGAATTCCTGATTAAGTAGGGCTGTAACATTCACCAATATGATACAGAAGAGGTCATTGTTATAAATATTAATTACTTAAAAGCATTAAAAAAACCGAACCTTTAAGTTTCATATTATGTTACGAAGTTATTTCCCTCCATTTATCGTAGCTGTTGTTTTTTTGTTTATATTTTATCTCGCGCGAACTAACAGGGGTCCGAATCGCACGAGACTAAAACTGACAGTTTTAATGTAGAAGCAGAAGTAGCAGAGTGGTTCTCAAACTTTAGTTCTCTAACCCAGTGCTTCTCAAACTTTTTGAAGTCACGGCCCCCTTGGAACGCCAATCAATATGTCACGGCCCCCCTATTTTTTTTTTTTTTTTAGATTGCTTAAATTTATGATTTTTCGAAATTCCACGGCCCCCCTCCGGACAGATAAAGATAATGAAAGCGTCATAGATTCTCTTTATAGATTTTTTCCTTTTACATTGCATGTTTACGACCTTTTGGTTCTGTGACTTATCTAGAATTGAGTTGTAACCTTTCATCATATATAGATTCGCAATCCTTTCATTTTCTGATCTTATTGTTGTCACGAAATTCGTCGGCGATCCACGCTTGAAGAACCAATTTTTTTAGCATTCCATGGATCTAACATGCTGGAGTCAGGGGCATTAATTGTGGCCAGAGGTTTACTGAGTAGGGAGCCAGTTATCGCACGCAGCTGGCTAATCCATTCCCGGGTTCTGTCCTGTTCTCAATGAAACCCAATGGGAGTTGTCCATTTCCGCCCAGGGTTAGGTTTCATCTACCACACGCTGTACTTTTGTTAGGACACCATTCACAAGCATTGCTTGGTAATTAGATCTGTATTCAGATTTGGTTTAACTTTTTCAATCTTCCTTCCGGCAATTTTTTTTAACGAAATTTTTTTGTTGACCAATATTTTAATTCACCCACCTGACTTTTTCGTGGGAAATAATTTTGCTGGGTCCATGAACCGAACCAAAAGATCGGCTTCGTTGTACGACAGTGGATATCAATTAAGATCGGCTATATAGATGCTGCTCCTCTCAATCTGTGTTGCCAGATTTGGTGGTGGGGGGATCCCCACCAGTTTGGGTGGTGTTTGTTGGGCATGGGCGGAATTGTGGCTCACTGGCGGGTTTTTTTTTTTTTGGTGGTTTCAGGCTTTCAGTGTTTTATATTACGTAAATAAAACAAAAAAATACGCACACCTTATATGGCGGGTTTTTGTTAAAAATCTGGCGGCAAGACTGTACTAACTCCTGTATTAAATCTGTGATCGATGACGGGACATTTTTTTTTAACCTGTCCTTTCTACTTCCATACCACCAGAGAAGAAGAGGCAATTGTGGCAACTCGATTCTCTTAGGTGTCTTGCAGTTTTACTTCCCTCTGTATTATATGACGATCATGGTGGCCAGACTGACCCAACAACAGTTGATTGTTATATTAAAAAAAAACATTTTAAATATAGTATTTAGAGCATCAGGGATATTTTTTTAGAGGACTCACCCACCTTTTAGCCTCCTGTGCGACTCATATATGCTTAATTTGTTAAAATTTATCGACCCATATTCACGTAAAATAAACTTCCGATCACTAGTGTTAACTAGGACACCCGACGTACAGAGGAGAATGTATCACCCACTCAGTATGAACTAAATATCACCTGCATTTCAGTGGTTCTCAAACTTTCGCCAGATCGGTTTTCACGACCAAGTTGTCATGAGAGGAAATAGTACATATATGTACGTTCTCACATATGAATTATCTAATATAATAATAATAGCGATTTGCGTTAAATCGAAAGTGAAGAATTAAAATACAATCATGAAAAAAATCGGATCTCCCCGAAACCAAAAAAATAACCTAGCCTACCGATCAAGCATAAGGGGATACAACTCTATGCAAAGGTTTTAGCAGGGTACAGCTAGTATGTATATATGAATTATGTTTATCCTCAGTTAAGAAGTTTATTAATATTTTTTTCCGCGACCCTGACTTTGAGAACCACTGTTCTAGTTAAAAATACATAAAGAAAATAAATTCTTACTGGAATGTCTTCTTTTCGTGCATGCCATAGGAGTTTTTTTTTTTGTAGAACTAATATTTGATCCCATAGATCCCATCTATTTACTAGCAAAGTCGTAATAATGATTATTTTTGTATCTTATAACCAGCCGAACCTAGGGATTTTGGGGCCCCGGGGGAAGCTTGGCCTCTTTGGGGGCCCCTACATTTTGACATTCGACACCATGACATGAGATTATGTACTTAATATTTAATGTAAAAAAATAATTTTGGCCCCCCCTCAAACTGGGGCCCGGGGGGACACCCCCTCCACCCACCCTAGGTACGCCTCTGCTTATAACATCAAATGTACTCTCGACATTACATAGTGTAGCATATAACGGGTTTTACACTGCCGTACTTCAATTTATGTTCACAGTAGAATTATGCATGATTACAAATAATAATTCAAATCTTGGAGTGTGTGTATGAGGGGGCGGGGGAGTGTGAAGTGATGAGAGCGGTTACGCCCTTAGTTTTGAAGCTAAAATTAACATAGGAAATCCTCCGGATTGAGTAACACCAGCTAGGCTATCTATCTATGTTGGAGGAAATGTCTATTTTTTATAACGTGGCACTCAACACTCAGGGGTATAAAAAAAAAAAAACCCATTTCCTCACTCATGCTAATAGGTCGATTTAATGACAGAAAGATGGGGAGTGGGTATTGGAGTGCACTGAAGTTCTCGGAACAGATCAATAAGGCCATTTTCATTATGAGATGCCATTGACTCAATAAAGTAGGGAGATCAGAAAAAAAAAACCTTTCTCGGTTGACTGAAGGCTCCTCTGTTGATCGTATATATATAGTCGAGTAAGCTCTCGGACGCCTACGTTCGAATGGTCTCTTTGGCTATGTCTGGGAAGTAATTATTATCAATTTCCTAGGTGGGTGGTTGGTGGTGGTGGTGGGAGTGTTTTTGGTGCGGAAGTGTCGCTTCAGGATGTAGCTACTCACGCTTGATGATATGGAATCTGATATTAAAAGATGAAAAGTCTTTCATTTTGCTGCTCAGGTCAACTTATCGATACAGTTTGGGTGCTGAATTGGACTCCTACTGTTAATGATAACCGGAATCTTGTCATCCATGGTGGGCTTTTTCATGAGTTTAATTTTTTTTTTTTTAGTTAATGAAAGGGCAATGTAGGAAATTTTAAAAGTGGCTAAATCATTGTCTGATAGAATAATTATTTAAGAACTCAGAAAATGGTTAAAACCAGTTTATCAATGTTATGTCCTCGCCCCACCTGGGGTTGAGGTCTGTTTGCTCATTTAAGTGTGTGGGGGGAAGGGCTTGGTAAATTTTAATTCTCCATCATATGTTATGAATATGTACTGTGTTACCCTTAAGAATTTTTTTTATATATCTCTTCACATCAGATATACATTCCTTAACACTTTTTCATTCTTCAAAAAAAAAAAAAAAAAACTAAAATCATTCCGACTTCAATCAGTAAACCATTTTTGTTGTTATTATTATTATTGAAACTATTGTTTATAAGAATTTCGGAAAGACTTCAATGAGGCGTCGCTCAATAAATGTACGATCTGTTAAAATGAAGAGAATGACTATTCCAGAACAGTTCAAATGCGAGACATCACATATTGTACGAAAGTTTAAGAGAAGTAATGGTGTAGCTTGTAAGGTGATAGCGGTCTTATTTATTTTGACGTGATACTAAAATGTTCCCTTGACAAAGAGCTGTTTATAATTGGCACAGTCGTTCCCTTAACCCTAAAGGGCCATCGGGGAAGATGTAGAATTCACCTGTTTCTATAACCTCTGCATATGAAGAGATTGTGTGGTTGGCACAATGCCCAGCCACCTTTACTTCCCCAACTTAAGTCAGGTACCTATTTGAAGCTGGGTGGACTTGTGGGACTTTAACCAACTTTCACTAGGACCTGGAAAATTTACTTTGGTTCTCACCCAGGATCGAACCCAAGACTCTCAGGTTGACAGTCGAGCATCTACACCACTTGATCATCCGCCCCACTTACATATTCGTTTTCTTATTTGAAACTGCATCTCACGGCAGTATTTAAATAACCACTTGACCGCAATTTGCAACTACTAAGTTTTGGTCTAGAGGTTCCGTCCAGTAAGGCAAATAGTGTTTTCTCCATCCTGTAATTAATATTGGATCTTGAATTAGGCCACTCGCGCGCAGGATTCCCTTTGGTCGTCAACAAGTATTGGTATCGATCTGGCGGGGATACTTGTGTGAAGGATCGATCCTCTACGGCACGTACGATTCCTCACAGGAGTTTTTTTTTTTCTTCTGCGGCCAGGGAAGCTAATGAGCTAGTTGTGCTGAGGGGTAAATATTTATCGATTCCGCGCGATTCCGGTATTATTTTTTCCCCCGTATGTTTTTATTGTCTGGACCTCATTCCCCGCGGGAGAAACTGTGGAAAAGCAATGCGCTGTGACGCCAGATACCCTGCTGTGATATCGCTGTGATTAAATTTCCCCCGTCACTCGTTTCGCACCATGTGTTACAATGTCCTCCCTCCCCCCATTGACTTCCTCGGAAAATAAAACAACAACCCACAAAGCGACTTCTGTGCGGTAGTCGAGGCTGGTTGTTGCGCGAGCAATTATATATTAGGAATCGATATAATTCTTTATGCATGATTTTTTTTTTTAAAGATTACATTGACTTTTCGCAATGTCATAAAAGAAAATAGAATTTCGTTTCCCGCAATCTGCTTTTTCGTCTCTAGCCTTCTTCCCGTGTTGGCTGTTTTGGAATAAGAAAATATCACACTAGATAAATACAAAATTGTGGCCAAATGAGCATCTAAAAGCCCCAAAATGTGGCTCTTCGGTGCGACTTTCTGTGCGGCTCAAAATGAGTCAGTGTTTTTTTTTCCTATTAGTTCGTTACTTTGTTTCACCAAACATTGATTGCATCGAATACGGCGCTGCCTTATTATTATATGTTTTTAACTGTATGAAATTCAAATGTGATTTTCACCGACATTATGCGTGAACTAACCCGTACACAAATCATCTTTATTTCAGGAATAAATAATATTTGATGTGTTTGTGTATTTCATTTTAGGTCTGTGCTTGTGTGTGTGTGTGTTTGTTTGTGTGTGTGTGTGCAAGGGTTGAGAGGTAATAATTGGGAAACGGTGGATGGAAGCCATCTTTCAATCATTTTTCAGTCATCTTTGGATGAGTCATTTTAAATATCTCCCCCCCCCGCACCCAAACCCGCCTCTTTCAACCACACAACTCTCGCCTTACTCCCACTCACCGTTAATTCTCTCCATTCTTAACGACGCTTGATTTATAAATAAACAACCATGTCACGTGCTCACGTTATACATTTTTTTCTCTTATTTTTGTTCTCCGACTTAATCAGTTCCGCCTTATGCCGCCCCCCCCCTTCCCCACTTCCCTACCCCACTAGCCATCAACCCTGTCCGGTGACATGTTGGCAAAAAAAAAACTTGAGCTCGTTGTCTTCGTCCTGTTAATCCCCTCCCTCCCTGAAGCCAACGGATCTAATTATCTTCCAATCAAATTGTCCCTTCTTTCTCTTATCCTTCACACATAATTACTTTCCATTTGTCCATCTCACCCCCACTCCCTCCATCCCCATTGGTCTGTTTGTTGTGAATGAAAAAGGGGGGGGGGGGTGAATGAGTGGTAATGTGCCTGTCGTTACGTCACCCGTCTTTTCTGTCACTGAGTGTTTCAGCAAACAAGATGGTTTACCCCGTGTATTACAGCTTCAAGTGTCTGTTTCTAACAGCCCCCCCCCCCAAAAAAAAATGAATAAAATAAAACCAACATCTGTGATAACTTCAAACCTGAACTTGAAATTCGGTTCAATGGCTAAACGTTCGAGTTTTGAATCAGCGTTTTTTTTCTTATTTTTTTTTTTTTTTCGATTCTCCTAAAATAAATTGATACGTTCCTGGACCCTCACAAACTTGATTTCTCAAAATAAATTTTTGCAGCAAACTTTGTCGATTTTTAAGGATAATGTGGAATATATCGAATTGCTAAAACACTATTTTCGGGCTGTTTTTAATGTTAAATGATGAAAATATTCAAATCAGCATCGAAGAAAAAAAAACCGAAACAAAAAAGCTCAGAGAATCTCAAGAGATGCTTTCACTAAAATGAAACAATAAAAAAAAAATTAACGTGTAACATCGAAGGGCATTAATACTTGACAACAACACAAAAAAAAAACAACAAATAACTCACTTCGAATTCCGAAACAAATTCGAGTTTTAAAGGATTTTTTTTTGTGTACATAATTTACAGTCGGTTTCTAAGTTGTTGTTTTTTTTTTTAGATTATTCGAATATTGGAGCGTTCGGATTCTGTGTTATGGCTGTGTTGTAGTTTGAAATGTTCTTTTCTTTCGAAATATATATATATATATATATATATATATATATATATATATACAGGTTATTTCAGTATCAGTATAGTAGGAACGTCTTGTCTATCTTCTGATGATGTGTGCTTGTTTGGTGGAGACAAGGGTAGGGATAATGGAAGAAATACCCCCGCTTAGAAAGAAGCCATCCTTTATAATGGAGGGAGGGCGGGAGGGGGGTGAGAAAGTAGAAACAGCACTCGCCCCGAGGTCCCCAGGGATGTCCCCGATATCGGGTCCATTGAAAGGGGGAGCTAATGTCCTGATCTCTTTCTCCGAATATTACTTTAACGTATCGATTACCAGAAAGCAGTCGATGGGAGAAGTTTGCATGACGAAATGCTGGTTGCATTATAAACACACACACACACCCACACAGACACACAATGTGCATTCAACTTTTATTTAGTGTATTTTAGTCCAATCAACTGTAGCCCCTTTCTTTCCTTGACCTCATGCGTATCAAGGTAGGAGAAGGTACATTATACCGTACATTAGTACAAATATTTTTTTTTAATAATTTTATAGTGTACTAATAATAAAAATAGTAATTGGAATGTAAATCAATTAGATGGTTTTGGAGCTCATAAAATGATGACGCGATTTGATAGAGAGCTCAAAAAATGATGACGCGATTTGGTTCGCGCCGCCCACCCAAGCCGGTCACTTAGATGACGCGTTTGGTTCACGCAATGTATTTTTTTTTTTGTACAGGTCATTTTTGGTTCATGACACGTATATGTTGTAGCTTATGTGCTTCAGACGTGACGGAGGCAGATGTTAATTGTACTCCTCCCGAGTCTGATGTTAATTGTACTCCTCCCGAGTCTGATGTAGTCATGCCATGTTCTTTTCCTATGATAAAATCTACAAGTATTTATTGATTAATGAAGCGTTCTTATTTAACTGCGGAGCATTGGTTGAATTGATTCATCATCTGTCCAGTACCTTGGTATTTTGTAATAATCAACATTAAACAGAACCAGTCAAACGGAACTTCTACAAGATGTCCACAAAGATGAATGCAGATATTCGTGAATCTAAAATTCGTGAAATGTGTCAACGGGTGTTCACATATTGCACGTATGATCAAACGGAACAAAAATGCGGTCAAGAATTTCGATTAAAATCTGGACCGAAATATAAAAGAAAAAAAAATAAACAATCAGCAGAAGAGAAAAAAATCTTTGTAAAAAAAAGAATCGTCCCTGGGAAAATTAAACTAAAATCATCAGAGATATCCTTCATTTCGGCTTCATTGTTCCCTCCCACGAAATTAACCATGTGAAACCACTGCTGAATAAAGTGCACATTTAGTTTCACTATTTTATTTTGACTTGAATTTACTTTACAAACGCACCGGTTTTTTTTTAAATCTCATGGTGATTTATTATTATTTGAAATAAAGTATTTATAAATAGGGCATGAATTGTATTGTTCACAATGCAGTGTCTAGTCATCAGTTTTACACGCATGGAATTATTGCATTGTTCGTATCTTCGATTTTTTTTTGGATGAATGGGTGGGAGGGGAAGGGGGGGTGCTTCTGTGTTAGGTCATTGTGACAATGTTCGATAGAAAAATAATAGGATTCATAAAAAAAAAATTGAACTTAATGCTGAGCATTTTCTGCCAAGTCACGTACCAGCATGCCATGTGGCAGTAGTGTGATGAGGATGGGGGTACACAGAAACTTATAGTACCTGATGGTAATATTGATTCACTTACTCAAGGCGTGTGTGTGATGTGTGTGACCTGGTGTGAGTTGTGGATTCGTGTCCGGGAGGTGTAAAGGGACTAGAAGAGTGAAGGGGGCCGGGAATCCCGGGATATCTTAAAATGATCAGCGCCTGTACCGTGTCACTGAGACTTTGCCAGATAGAGAGATAAGAAGCTTAGATACTGACTGAAGGCTATATCCCCCCCTTCCCCTCCCCCCCCCACACACACACTCAACTGACAATCACAGACAATCAATTGCTAAAGCTCGTTCAGTACTACACATGTGTGTCTTTAATCTTTATTTCATACATGTCTCTCTCTCTCTCTCTCTCTCTCTCTCTCTCGTGTGTGTGTGTATATATAATATATTGTTGTTTTTCCCTTTCTTTTATTTCTGTTACAACCTGATGAACTTAATTGTAATCACGGCATTTCTCCCAGAAAAGTCATCAAGTAATAGACTATTCCCACACTTGCCTTAATTTCAAACAGTTATGTAGTGATAGTAACAAAATATAAACAAAATAAACATGTTAAGTAAGGACAATTTATATCTATTATATTGAATGCTATTCTCTGTTGATCGATAACCGGGTCTTAAGTTTCACTGTTCTCACTCTGTATTTCTAGACTGGGTGGCCATGTCATCGTAAATGTTACCTGCTAGGTGAAAGCCATGACGAAGTCGAGTCCCAGCGATGATAATTTACAACTGTCGCCTTGACAGTCCTTCTTTTGGGACACAGTAGGTCATCGCTGCTCTAAAAAATATATATTCTTACATGTCCCATAATTCAGTCATGTGGTACAATCTCATTATTATAGGGACCGGTCTATTATAATAGTGACTTATTATCACGGATGTTAATACACCTGCATGTTCAACCATGTCACGTGAATGTGGACGGCGATAGTGCCGTGACCGTTGTCACGTTAAACCAAAAACATATCGGGTCAGTGTGTAGTTTTTGTACAAGATATCTGCAGACCGCTTGTTGCTGGTGACTGTGGGGTGGGGTGGGGGGTGAATTGAGAAGCAGCAAAGCTCTCAACTGAAATCCCCGGCCATTCTTCAAGTCGACTGTGTGGGATCCATTGGCTTGAAACAAAGTGGTGTTCAAAGAACTGACCACAGGACGCAGTGAAGGACAATAAAAACTGGAGAGAATGATTGATCATGACACCCCCCCCCCACACACACACATCTCAACAGATCCAGGACAGAAGTGCGGTCACTTTAAGAGCATACATTTTAAAAGATGGAAACGTAAGAAGAAAATGGAGATAGAAGAAAGTGCAGAACGTGGAAGGTCTGCCCGGTGCAACTCTGCCCGTCACACCTGTTTTATTTCTGTTCCCAACTAACCGAAGTAAAAACTTGAAAACATCTGCTCTGATGTCCAGATATCAGTATGGTGACATTTAAAATTAGCTGACATTTGAGGCAAGATGATGACGATGGAGAGAAGTGCGTATGTTTCGCCGTGTCTGAAATGAAATGTAAGAATATTGCATGACGGGTGTGTGTGGGGGTGAAGGGTTGATGTTGAATTGTGGGAAATTTTAAGAGCGCCCCCCCCTCCCATCCCATCCTGTATATGGGTTAACCAGGGCTCCGAGAGAAATACCGAGGCCCGGTGCAATAAAGGCGTTTAGTCCACAAGAAATAAAGTAAAATAATGAATTTTCACATAAACTGTATGGCAAAAATAAGTCATGTTTCATGGGCTACTGAGCATAGTACCGGGTGCGCCGCCATAATCTGGGGGGCCTGGCTGTTTGTCTTGAAATAAAAAAGGCCCCCAACCATCGCATAGTGTTCCAACGATACTGTCAACTAGGGAGCGACCGATAATCGGATCGGTATCGGACCGATATTGGCACTATCGGTTAATATCGGATCGGCCGATAGTTGTAGGGAGCGACCGATAGTCGAACCGATATTGGCACTATGGGTTAACTATCGGACCGGCCGTTTTTTGGCTGCCGATACATTGTTTTTTTTTTTCACAACAGAGTTGCAGAAAAAAAATCAGTAAATAACCCAATTTTATAACCAGATCAGACAAGATTTAAAAAAAGGAAAAAACAAACCCGTACACAGAAATTGTCACGTCTACATCAGAGATATGACCTTGAAACAATAGGATTGGCATTTCTTAATTCTAATGTATGACCTTGAATGATACAATTAGTGAACATCTGTGTGTATTTTTTTTTTGGGGATGGGAAGTTGGGGGGGGGGGGTAAACAAGACACGCGTGGGCGAAGTGTTACAAAATATGTGAACATGGGTTGACATACGTCATACAGCACGACAAAAACACGTGTTTGGCATTGTTGTTGCTTAAGGGGCTGTCCATTAATTACGTCAACAAAATAGGGGGGGGTCAGAAAATTTTTGACATTGTTGACAAGGGGAGGGGGGTCAAGAAAAGTTGAAGTCAACAATGTTACATTTTTAAATTTAATATAATTACTTAATAAATAGGAAAATTAAGCAGCGTTTGTAGTTCTGTGTTACACAGTCGCTTAACATTCAGTATTTTTATTAAACTAACTATATTCCTACTAATTTTGCCACATAAACATTTTGGAAGCCACCTTTTTTAGGGGGGGGGGGTAATCAAATGTTGACGTAATTTTATAGGGGGGTCTCTGGAAGTTTGACAAGTTGTTGACAAGGGGGAGGGGGGAGGTAAAAATCGCCAAAAATGTGTTGACATAAATAATGGACAGCCCCTAAAAAGAAAATATCGGTCTCGGTAAAAATGCTGGGGGAAAATATCGGTATCGGACTATCAGTAAAAAGGCATATCGGTCGCTCCCTACTGTCAACCATCTGACTAAAGATGAAGGCGTATCCTAGTACATGTATTTTGACATGCGCATTGACTCCCTTCAAACGTTGAGGCGACCCACGGCTTTAGTTGTTGAATGAGCCGAAAGGGGGGGGGGGACACTGGTAAACTGCGTGACAGGGACACCTTAATTTCTGTGCCTGGTTATGCTAATTAGCTTCTAGGTCAAGACCTGGCAAATACCATTAGTAATGTCCTCTCTCTCTCTGCTTAATGGATCCCGTCAATGTTCAGCTTGACAGAAATCTGGTCTAAGTGTACCAGAATTATATATGTCGTGTCAGCGTATGAACTTGACAGGTGAAAGGTCATCTAGTGGGAGCATGCCCTCTACGGACTGACGTACTGCCCTAAGAAACTTACCATGGAAATAAATTACGAGTTTTTTTTTTACCCCAGTAATTTTTTGTTATTTAGGTCATTGATTTTTAATATGAAAATTAACAAAACCTGAGGATTATCGGCTAATAACAAAAGCTCTGTTGATAGTGAAAGAAATAATCTGACAACATTGTATAAATACAGTATTAAACAAAGCAGAGTTCAAAAACTGTTGCAGTTATTTTGTTTGTAATGTCGTCAGCTTGATAACAAAATACAGTGTCATTTAAAGCAAACCCAAAAACAAGCTGAGCTGAACTATTATCTTCTTTCGACGATATTATTTAATACATATTATCATTACCTGTTCACTTTTCCTTTATATATATATATATATATATATATATATATATATATATATATATATATATATATACTAGTTGCAAGTACCTGGCTTTGCCCGGGTTTAAAATAAGGTTTTCTGTTTATCTTTTTGTTTTCTCCCTCCCCCTCTCTCCCCCCTCCCTCTCCCTCCTTACCCCCTCTCTCCCTTTCTCTTTCCCTCCCTCCCTTTCTCCCTCCCTCCCTCTCCTTCAACTTCTAACTCTCCCTATCTCCCTCCCTCCTCCTTCTCTCACTCCCGTCCCCCGTCTCTCCGCCTTCCTCCCTTCCTCCTCCCCTTTCTCTCCCTCCCTGCCCCCTCTCTCTTTATCTCTCACTCCCTCCCATTTCTCCCATCCTCTCCCTCCCTACCCCCTCTCTCCCTCCCTCCTTTCTCCCTCCCTCTCTCTCCCATCTCTCTCTCCCCCTCTTCCTCTCTCTCCCCTCCCACCTCTCTCCCTTTCCCTCCCTTTTCCCTCCCTCCCTCTCCCTCCCTCTCTCCCCATTCATCCCTCCCCCTCATTCCCTCTCCCTCCCTGCCCCCTCACTCTTTCTCTCTCTCCCTCTCTCCCACCCTCTCTTTCCCTCCCTCCCCTCTATCTCCCTCCCTACTCCCTCCCTTCTTTCTTCTCTCTCCCTCTCCCCCTGCTCCCTCTCCCACTCTCCCCCCTGTCCACCCCCTCTCTCCCCCTCCCTCCCTTCCTCTCTCCCTTCCCTCCCCCCTGCCCCCTCTCTCTCTCTCTTTCTCTCCCTCCTTCTCTCCCTATATCCCTCCCCCTCCTCTCACCCCCGTACCCCCTCTCTCCACCTTCCTCCCTTCCTCCTCCCCCTCTCTCCCTCCCTGCCCCCTCTCTCTCTTTATCTCTCACTCCCTCCCATCCTCTCTCTCCCTCTCTCTCCTTCCCTCCCCTTTTCTCTCACTCCCTCCCCTCTATCTCCCTCCCTACTCCCGCTCTCCCTCCCTTCCTTTCTCTTTCCTTCCCTCCCTTTCTCTCTGCAACCCTCCCTCTCCCTCCCTCCCCATTAATCTCCCTCCCTACCACCTCTCTCCCTCCTTCGCTCCCCCTCTCTGCCCCCTCCTTCCCTCTCCCTCCCTGCCCCCTCTCTCTTTATCTCTCTCCCCCTCCCTCTCTCTGTACAATTAAACGTCAAATTACGCTTCTTAAATAAACAGAAAACCTTATTTTAATCCCGGGCAAAGTCGGGTACTTGCAGCATGAAAAAAAAAAAACAACAGTATTTTTTTTTCCCGTCCCTAGCCCTTTCTTCACCGTCCGTTCAATTACACATTCACTTGGTGCGCGATTTTTATTTATAGTGGATACTTTAATATAGTAAAATACTAAAATAATTAATTACAATTAAACTACGCATTGAGATTGTATTAATAATGTTAATAATGTCACAGAAACATTTTAATTAACGTATTTCGGTTTATTAAAGTGCACCTTTAATTTTAATCTTCCGAATACATAAAACGATAGGTAAATAGATATGACTATTGATTTCATCATGTTTACAATTGGAGTTTCCGGGAGTTACCCCTCTTTTAAAAATGTGTCATAGGGAAATGACGTCACAGAGAAATTTTATCTATGGCGCCGTCGAGATTACTTTAATATAGTAAAATACTAAAATAAAAATAATTAATTACAATTAAACTACCCATCGAGATGAAACGAAACCTGTCCTATAACCTTCCCCATGTAATTATGTGTATGTGTAACAAATTTCACGTTTTTTTGGTTTTCTGGATCTTGAGTTATAAGGGAACAGACAGACAGACAGACAGACAACAAATGCGTCTTATAAGTATAGAGATGTGTGTGTGTGTGTGTGTATGAATGCTAAGCAATAACGCTTAAGTTTGCCGTTAGAAAAGACCAGCTGTTCTTCTATCCAAGACCTCTCTGTCAAGTTGACAGGCATTAAATCTTTCACGCACATTGACAGGGCAGTATTGAGCTGGCATATGACACTCTCGCCTGTTATTATTCCTGTCCAGGGATATTTGATCACTTAAGGTTCGGCTCTGCGCTCGTAAGAAATCGCCCATTATTATTTTTGTCAGTAATTTCCATATGCTTTTTTCTTTTTGTTGCCGGCAAAGTGTAGGTTGTCATCATTCCTGTACACAACGCTATATAAGATTAAGATGTCCTCTTTTTTTTTTCCCTTATACATTTAAAACTACACTGGACAGAGGAGAGAAATGGGGATGGGGGGGGGGTGCAATAGGTTAGTTACTTGTGACCCCATGAAACTCAGAAGGGAGGTGGTTGGGTGGGGGGGGGGGGCATGTATCGTTCGTTGCCAGTATTTCTATGTACTATCATCCAGTTATTATTTTTTTCAAAAGAAAACATGACTCAGAGACAGACAAAGTTAATCATCTAACAGCGGGTACACTAGGCGGGGGCCCCGACGTGTCAGCGAAACACCAACTTAATACTTTTTTTTTCTTTAATTGCACCAAAGGTTAAAAATCTCAACTGTAGACGCCCTTTTTTTTTAAATTTAAAACAATCAGGTAAACTTTATTCTCCCGTCGTCTTTTTTTTTTTTTGGTGGGTGTGGGGGAGGGGGGCATTAATCCGCCCCTGAATACAAGTAACTATATCACTTATAAGGGCCGCACATACACATACCTTCTTTGAACATGGACACGAATCATCTCTCGGTGGGGCCCTGGAAATACCGTTAGGGCTGAGAAAATCCACCTCTCGCCCCTGGGTTACACACCCTCCCCTCCCCCCAACTATAACATCTTACACCGGATGTTGATTTGCATTGTTCAACATCTATTTGTAATTTTGTATGGATATTCCCAAATTAATATCCCTCTACCCCATTTTATCTTTATACACAAACACCATTATTTGCACAATCTGACCTCGTGGTGTTCATATCACGTATCAAATTATATAGGTCAGAGTCGGCTGGTGGTGGGTTGTTGATTTTTTTTTTTTGTGTCTTTTTTTTTAAAATCATGTATTTCTTAAAGCCGAGGTTAAAAACCATCATCAAATTTGACTACGCGTCAAGGACAGAGATTTTCTTGTTAAGTTTGTTTACATTACTTCAGGGGTGGGCAGACTTTTTCTACGGAGGGCCACATTGAAAACTTGATTTTTTATCGGCGGGCCGCATATATAGGCTATTTTGTCTACTTAATTACAATTTAAAACATAGAAAAAATATGAAGTAAAGATAATTTGTCATTTTATTTCACATTCACGCTCTATTACACATGCACATTACATTTTAAAATACAAACTTAATCAGCTGCTAATTTTGTAATAAGATTCTGCTATTCATAATTATTTCAACAAAATAACTGACTTGAACTTCTCCTTCAGGTCATAATCTGTTTGTAGGTCAAGCAGCTCTAACTAATATTCTGAAGCAATAAAGCCGATCTAATTCCCAAGATTCAAATCAAATAGTCGGAATAAAATTTCAAAATTATAGCAAAAACTCCAAACAAAGAGAATTAACATCGACATAGGATCGTAACTTGTACATGCAAGCGGGCCGCATAATATACTCTGAAGGGCCGCATGCGGCACGCGGGCCGTAGTTTGCCTACCCCTGCATTACTTGATGCAAATTTTTGTATTATCTCTGGTCTATACTGTTGAGTTTTTTTCCCCCGTCGATTGCATATTATTGATTAATTAAGATAATGACCGTTAAAAAACAAACATTCATGTATTTCGGAATCACGGCATTTTCACACCAGTGCAATCTCTGACTTACTAAAATGTTGCACCCAAGTACGTCTTATCGCATGAGCACTACAGGATACAAATTATACACAATGCGCATCATGTTAGTGTCATTATTCTTACCGTGTATCAATATCCAGGCGTTACGCTATTAAAAAGGGAGATAACACAAATGGCGGGTTGTTTTTTTTACGGTAGATGACTTGTTAAAATAGCGATACGCTTTCTGTGTGATATACTCTGTGGTGAACGCTTAGCTGGTAGCCCATGGAAGCGACCATGAGTCAAAAAGCGTCCACGCCACTTGGCCATTTTTATTGCATTCTGTTGAGGGCTGAGGGTGGTATTGTCCTAAATCCACTGGGTACACCTGGGGGGGGGGGAATTATTATTGAGACAGCTCTAGTTGCGGTTGTTGTTGTTTTGGACAGGATCACAGTTTTAAATCGATATCAAATAAATGTAGAGTCAAGAGTAAAAAAAATGGCATATTAACAAAAAAAAAACTTTAATGAATGTGATTCTTGTTACCTGCTCCAATAAAAGTTTACTGAGAGAGTTATTATGTAGAAAGCTGGGTGGGAGAAGTAACTGTCTCTCTATTTTGTTCATTTTGTTTCAGTGTTCCCCTTAAATGCTGCCAATCTGATATTTTTTTTTAAATATCCCGACCTAAATATTTTTGGAAAAATCTCAGATAAAATAAAATATTATCTGGATAATTTTATTTTGTCCATTAGATTTTAAAATTTTGATTTTTTGCTATATATTTAGTATAATTTAGATATTTTTCATAAATGGTATCTGGATAATTCTTCAAGAATTTAGTTGGCAGCCCGGACCCCCCTTTTTTCAAGTGGACTCCTATGTATTGTTTGGATGCATGTAGATATAATGTACACACACTGCTTTAGATTACAACCGTGTATTTGGCAGTGACCGTCTTTACTCTCTTGATGAAATATATTTGAAGCAGTGGTTCGGGGCCAGTTAACTGCTATAGCAATAACTTATCCAACTAATAATGCTTTAAACATTTGAATCCACTGACTGTTGCTCTCATTCACAGGTTCTTCGGGACTCTCAGATTATGCTGGAGAGAATGGAGCACCGTGGAGCATGTGGCTGTGATAACGACTCCGGTGATGGAGCCGGAGTCCTGACAGGCATTCCGCACGAACTGTTTGCAAAGCAGCTGAGGTAAATACAGTGGGAGGTTTGGGGAGATTAATGATGTCTCAGTAAAACTTGATGGCTGTGCCAGACACGCAATCCCTTTATATATGGCATGGATACTTGATGGCTGTGCCAGACACACAATCCCTTTATATATGGCATGGATACTTGATGGCTGTAAGCAGACACAATCCCTTTTATATATGGCATGGATACTTGATGGCTGTGCCAGCCACACAATCCCTTTATATATGGCATGGATACTTGATGGCTGTGCCAGACACACAATCCCCTTTATATAGGCATGGATACTTGATGGCTGGGAAGCCAGACACACAATCCCTTTATATAGGCATGGATACTTGATGGCTGTGCCAGACACACAATCCCTTTATATATGGCATGGATACTTTTATATAAGATGGCTGTGCCAGACACACAATCCCTTTATATATGGCATGGATACTTGATGGCTGTGCCAGACACACAATCCCTTTATATATGGCATGGATACTTGATGGCTGTGCCAGACACACAATCCCTTTATATATGGCATGGATACTTGATGGCTGTGCCAGACACACAATCCCTTTATATATGGCATGGATACTTGGTGGCTGTGCCAGCCACACAATCCCTTTATATATGGCATGGATACTTGATGGCTGTGCCAGACACACAATCCCTTTATATATGGCATGGATACTTGATGGCTGTGCCAGACACACAATCCCTTTATATATGGCATGGATACTTGATGGCTGTGCCAGACACACAATCCCTTTATATATGGCATGGATACTTGATGGCTGTGCCAGACACACAATCCCTTTATATATGGCATGGATACTTGATTACAAAATGCCAGACACACAATCCCTTTATATATGGCATGGATACTTGATGGCTGTGCCAGACACACAATCCCTTTATATATGGCATGGATACTTGATGGCTGTGCCAGACACAATCCCTTTATATATGGCATGGATACTTGATGGCTGTGCCAGACACAATCCCTTTATATATGGCATGGATACTTGATGGCTGTGCCAGACACACAATCCCTTTATATATAGCATGGATACTCTGATGGCTGTGCCAGACACATACAATCCCTTTTATATATGGCATGGATACTTGGTGAGCTGCAAAGCCAGACACACAATCCCTTTATATATGGTATGGATACTTGATGGCTGTGCATACACACAATCCCTTTATATATGGCATGGATAGACTTGATGGCATATTGTGCCAGACACACAATCCCTTTATATATGGCATGGATACTTGATGGCTGTGCCAGACACACAATCCCTTTTTATATATGGCATGGATACTTGATGGTTGTACCAGACACACAATCCCTTTATATATGGCATGGATACTTGATGGCATGTGCCAGACACACAATCCCTTTATATATGGCATGGATACTTGATGGCTGTGCCAGACACATTAATCCCTTTATATATGGTATGGATACTTGGTGGCAAAGCCAGACACACAATCCCTTTATATATGGCATGGATACTTGATGGCTGTGCCAGACACACAATCCCTTTATATATGGCATGGATACTTGATGGCTGTGCCAGACACACAATCCCTTTATATATGGCATGGATACTTGATGGCTGTGCCAGACACACAATCCCTTTATATATGGCATGGATACTTGATGGCTGTGCCAGACACACAATCCCTTTATATATGGCATGGATACTTGATGGCTGTGCCAGACACACAATCCCTTTGTATATGATATGGATACAGAGTCAGATGCATTCCACACTTCATCTGTCCCCATGGCCCTTTAGTAAACTAATACAAAAATACAGACATGAAGGACTCAACAGAGTTGTGGTTATTTTTGTCAACTCTGTGCAGGTAGTAATGGCTGCAATAACTGTAGCATCAAATAAACCGGCCAGCATAATTTTCCTACGGGGGGGGGGGAGGTTTGGGGGGTGGGGGGAAGTGTTGTCTTGAGGTTTCTACACTGGGATGGAATCTAGGTATATTCTAGGTGCCTGTGAGAGAGGCATATGTGGTTGTGTAGTTCACCTGCATGTGTCTGTATTTCTTTCATCTTTATTTGTCAGAGTGGTCTTTTCTATCCCTTGTGTTTACTTCCACATGTTGAATATCATGGTTGAATAGTGAAGGCCAATCGTCCTATTAGGACACATTTCCCACTTACACATTATGACAGACATTGATAGCATAGGCTGTCACGTCCACATTATGACAGACATCAATAGCATAGGCTGTCACGTCCACATTGTGACAGACATTAATAGCATAGGCTGTCACGTCCACATTATGACAGACATTAATAGCATAGGCAGTCATGTCACATGCATCTGGATGATGAACATCATCAGGTATCATTGTGACACACCAACATCACAGACACCTTCATGACTGACACCAACTTTCCACACTCCTTCATGATTGACCTCTACATTTTTACTCATTCATATTGTGTTATGTATACATATATACACACACACACACATACACACACACATATATATATATATATATACAACTTCAACATCCCAACCCTATTTCCTTTTCTATTTTTGTTCAAAAGTTCAAAATGTGGACACATAAAAACTGTCATTGTAAAAAATCATCCATAAAAACAGACAACATAACAATTAAATAGTTGGGGGGGGGGGGAAAGCTACAACAAGCCATTATTCATTGCCCGTTGGGTAAAGTGCCAAGAGTACAGAAGAACCAAAGAATTTTTTTCTCTTTCAGAGCTTCCACACCTCCAGTTGAACTGCCTGACCTGGGGAAATATGCTACAGGTATAATGTTCATGGACTTTCAGACTGCACCTAGTGCTGAAGCACTTTTTGAAAAGTATGCCCAAGACTTTGGCCTGCAGGTTTGAAAAAAACATAGTACAGTTGTCATTGACAAATGCTAAGGCAAACAACTTAATTATCAGTTGTAACGAATGTACTTAATTGTCATGAAATAAATTAAAAGAAATGTGTACACAATTATTTCTTATTCAACCAGGTTCTTTGTTGGCGGACCGTTCCTGTCAATAGAGAAGTTATTGGAAAGGTTGCAAGAGCTTTGGAGCCCTTAATTCGACAGGTGCTCTTAGTTCCATCATATTTATTTAATTAGTTTCATTAACCCTTGAGCTGCGAAAAATTTACTTAAGTTACAAAAGATCTGAGCCATTGCCCTGAGTTAGGTTCACATTGTTATGCTGTCAAGTTAACTGATCTTTACTGGATAATCCTTGATTTTATTCAATGTGAAATACATAACAGTTCATGGATCTGTTGTAAAAAAAAAAAAATTAAAACACACTTAGTTTTAAGTAATTATGAATAATGACTTGAATCCATTAATATCCAAAATATTAAGACAAAACATTGTTTACAGGGCAGGTAGTAAATACACCAGCTGGTAATTTTGTGTTTAGTTTATCACACACGCAATTTTAATTGATACCATTTTCACTTTTGATTCTGCCAAGTCAGGAATTAAAAAAAAAAACAGTATTACTAGTTAGTCATTAAATTATAGAGAAAAAAATTGTTACATGAGATTTCATTCGATTATATTCTCAAACAAAAAAAAATCCACTGTCATAAAAAGTATAAAAATATTCTTACTTTTAAATTCACTGCTATTAAAATGTATCTTAATGTATGTGGGTGGGGGATATTTATGTTGTGTAATTTTCTATTTTTATATTGTTATTATAGAAGCTATATTTTTTTGAAGAAAAAAAAAAAAAAAAAAAAAAAGCAAAAGTGTTTGAGCTATGCGAACATGTCCTTCTCCATAAAACTTTGTCTTGACTTTGCTTCAGTAAATATGTTCCTTTATTGACTAGACCCTTCAATCCCAAAGTAGCGTGGCTAAAAATAGAAGTCTATTAGAATAACTTAGAAAATTAGGTTGATTGATTTC
The DNA here is from genome assembly GCA_021962125.1 of Bulinus truncatus. Classification (NCBI taxonomy): domain Eukaryota; kingdom Metazoa; phylum Mollusca; class Gastropoda; family Planorbidae; genus Bulinus; species Bulinus truncatus. The sequence continues at coordinate 1,638,757 of JAGDYQ010000087.1, read as the reverse complement.
CTTTTGACCTTTTCCTCTTAAAGAGATAGTCAGGCTTTGTCTGCCTCTTTAATAAAGCAGTGCTGAGAGCTAACCCTCTTGTTCACTCTTAGCTTGCAGAAAAATTAGAGCAAGATTTATTTATTCATTTCAAAATGAAGTCTTTTTTCAGCTATTTTCAGATTTGAATAAAATCATTAAGTCTCTGGTAAACTAATCACTGTTTACTTTTAAAATTATAAATATTGATCATAATATTACAATTTTAATTTTAAAAAAAAAACAGTATTTTTATTAAATAAACATAATGAGCACACAATTTGTAAACAAAATTGTTGGGAAAAAATGAAATAGTTTTTCTTTCACTACATTTTTTTAACATTAATATTATTTAATTTTTTCAAGGTTCATTTGTTAGAATCTTTTATTAAGGGATTTGCTTTAGCTTGATTCTCATTGACTAAGTTATTTTTTTACCAAACATTAATTTCCTAATTTATTCTAATTAAAAATATCCATCAAATACTTTCTCATCAAAGTATGTTTTTGTATAAATATCCTTTGTTCTCATCAACATAAAGGGGACATGACCTGGTGTTAAAATGAATAGTCTTGCACAATTTTAAAAGATCTATAATTCTATATCATTAGATCATTCAATAATACTTTCCCCACCTAATTTGTCTTCGCTAAATAATGATGTTGTTAGTATTGAAATAGTTTATTGAATTTATTTATTTATTTTTTCTTTTGTTAGGTATTTGTCGTGATCAGCCAACTTGTCATCCAAATGATGATCAGGAATTTTTAAGACAGGTAATAAAATAATTACATTTTTTTTATTTACCTTGTAAATACTCAAACTGATCCCAAATGAAGAACATACAACATAATTAAACTAATTAAC
>JAGDYQ010000087.1:1595617-1637371 GCA_021962125.1 Bulinus truncatus | reverse complement strand
ATCTACAGATAGATATCATGTGTAAACAGTTTTAAAGCAGAGATCTGTCTCAGATACTCAACAGCCATCCATCGCCACCATTCTGTCTCAACTCATTAGCCATGTAAGTGGACAACATTCAAAGTGCGTCCGGCCTGAATGATATGACATCATGTGTCCGCCTCAATGATATGACATCGTGTGTCCTGCCTGAATGATATGACATCATGTGTCCGCCTCAATGATATGACATCGTGTGTCCTGCCTGAATGATATGACATCGTGTGTCCTGCCTGAATGATATGACATCGTGTGTCCTGCCTCAATGATATGACATCGTGTGTCCTGCCTGAATGATATGAAATCGTGTGTCCGCCTCAATGATATGACATCGTGTGTCCTGCCTGAATGATATGACATCGTGTGTCCGCCTCAATAATATGACATCGTGTGTCCGCCTCAATGATATGACATCATGTGTCCGGCCTCAATGATATGACATCGTGTGTCCTGCCTGAATGATATGACATCGTGTGTCCGCCTCAATGATATGACATCGTGTGTCCTGCCTGAATGATATGACATCGTGTGTCCGCCTCAATGATATGACATCGTGTGTCCTGCCTGAATGATATGACATCGTGCGTCCACCTCAATGATATGACATCGTGTGTCCGCCTCAATAATATGACATCGTGTGTCCGCCTCAATGATATGACATCATGTGTCCGGCCTCAATGATATGACATCATGTGTCCGGCCTCAATGATATGACATCGTGTGTCCTGCCTGAATGATATGACATCGTGTGTCCGCCTCAATGATATGACATCGTGTGTCCTGCCTGAATGATATGACATCGTGCGTCCACCTCCAATGATATGACATCGTGTGTCCGCCTCAATAATATGACATCGTGTGTCCGCCTCAATGATATGACATCATGTGTCCGGCCTCAATGATATGACATCATGTGTCCGGCCTCAATGATATGACATCGTGTGTCCTGCCTGAATGATATGACATCGTGTGTCCGCCTCAATGATATGACATCGTGTGTCCTGCCTGAATGATATGACATCGTGTGTCCGCCTCAATGATATGACATCGTGTGTCCGCCTCAATGATATGTCCGGCCTCAATGATATGACATCGTGTGTCCTGCCTGAATGATATAACATCGTGTGTCCGCCTCAATGATATGACATCGTGTGTCCTGCATGAATGATATGGCATCGTGTTTCCGCCTCAATGATATGACATCGTGTGTCCGGCCTCAATGATATGACATCGTGTGTCCTGACTGAATGATATGACATCGTGTGTCCGCCTCAATGATATGAAATCATGTGTCCGGCCTCAATGATATGACATCGTGTTTCCGTCTCAATGATATGACATCGTGTTTCCGGCCTCAACTATATGACATCATTCACAATTTGTTTTATTTTATTAAAACTGTTATTATAATATGTGCGTTAGATTTAGAAGCTGTAATACATCTAAACAATATGAAGATTATGTTGCTGTTACTTATTTTATAAAACTGCCTTATGTCAATAGATACAAATGTACCAATAGCAGGACTGTGAAGTTGTTCATTAATACCGTTACTAATTTTTTTTTTTCCTAAACTAATTGCAGTTCGATTTTTAAAATGGGTGAAATAGGAATAAATTGGTAGGCTATGGAAGACATTGAGACCACTTGTGTATAGTTTGATAAGCGCTGGTGAGCGACATCTGTTCTACCTTGGGTGAGAGAGAAAGAAAGAGGAAGAGCGAGGTGAGGTGAGAGAGAGAGAGAGGGGTGGGGGGATGGGGGAGGGAGGTAAAAGCATTAGAACAAATAAGAAGGAGAGAAAGGGAGAGAAAATAAAACAGGATTACGCTCGTCCCATTTTGGTTTTGAGATTTTATTTCTTGATCCTATAACGTAGCCATTACAGTGGGGGCAGGTTTCTAGTTTATTTCCTAGCCATTGCTGACTCTATCAACCAAACCTAATTTCAGACGCAGACAATGAATGGGGATGTATGGAGTCAATATGTAGACACAGCTTATATCTCTCATAGGACATCACGACATGAGAGTAGGTTAATTGAGGATTTAAGTCCGAGTGTAGTGAGTTTCGAACCTAGGACATGTGAATCTGTGGCCTAGCTAAATAGACAAAACTTGTAGTTGAACAGCTAACCATTGTCTGCAAAGATTAATTGTTTGTGGTCGGTTTGCCGTGGCAAAATGATGTATTTTCCGTTTCATAACTCCAAACATTATCTATCTATCTATCTATCTATCTATCTATCTATCTATATATATATATATATATATATATATATATATATAATGTATGTATGTATATTAAGTATATTTTAATACATTTAACTATGATTCCCATAGAACCCACGAAGATCATCTTGGCTAATGAGGTTGTCTTAGCGACATAGTCTGGGCAGTCTATTGTCCAGCCGCCTCTACTCTTCCCACTGAATATCTGGCTCTATTGACCGGTTGGTCAGCGTCAGTATCCGTCCACGTGACCAATGTAATTATCACACACGTCTGTTATCTTACTGCTGTGATTGGTTTTCAAATTTAAAAACATTTATCATCTCTATCAACACTCTGTGTATAATGTCTCTACGAATCTTTTTATAAACTTTTTGTATGTTAAACTATAGTTTGTATTTCTGGGTGGACGCAGAGTTTGAGAATTATTTGTATTTATTTGACATTTAATGAGTCTTTGGTGGACAAGGGTTTTAGTTTATCGTAAAAAATGTATTTATAAAATCTGTAGCGAGAACACTTTATAAAGAAAAAAAGAAAAACTTTGTAACAATCTAGTAACAACATAGTAAAAACATGTCCATTACACACATCATTTCAGTCAATATCAGTAATAGTCCAAAGGCTGAGACCACAGTCCAGATACTGAGAGACCTCAATTCGGAGACTGAGACCACTGTTATGAAACTTAGCCGTTGTCATGAAAATGAGACCACAATCCAGAGAAGAGAGAACCACAGTCTAGAGATGAAAGAGCACAATCCAGAGATGAAAGAGCCCAATCCAGAGATGAGCGAACACAATCCAGAGATGAGAGAGCACAATCCAGAGATGAGAGAACACAATCCAGAGATGAGAGACCACAGACCTGGGGCTGAGAGACCACGGCGCAGAGAATGTGGCACCAGCTCGTCACAGAAGATACAAATTTAGAACGCCAAGAAAACCTATTTTATGATCAGTGTTCTAGTATTTGTAAGTCAAGTTTGTATGGTGGAAGAGTTACTGTGAACAGCCTGATTAACTAAAACCCAATGAGACAGTTTACTTCCACCATTATAGTTAGATCTCCATCGCTGGTCATTGAAATAGAATTAAAAAAAAGATCATGTGGGATATTTCCCTACTAACGATTAGTATGTTTTCATTACTTTTAGCAGTGATCTTAAATTAAAGTTTTAATGAATGAGTAGCATGGTTGTGTATGTATTCTTTTATATATTTGTATGTTTGTGTTTGTATGAGAGAATATTCAGAGAAATTTAAACATTACAGAAATATAACTGCAACTGAATTCTTAAAAGGGACGGATGGTCGTGCAGTAAAGTGCCGGACCGTTGACTTGAGGGTCCATGGTGATGACTTATGATATTTCAGGTCAAGGCCAAAGCATCTACTATATCTCCTGTGGTGTCTCCATGGCCATTGCACTGTTGGCTGTGATGGGGATGAAAGAAGGGCACTGCAAAACCTTCTCATTAGTGGTTTATAGGATCTGAGAGATTTCATCTCATCCTTACAGGGACTTCACACACATACACAGAATTCTGTAAATATCATCAATGAAACGTCCCACTATACATACATATACTTATAGGTGTAATACCAAGTTAGGGAAATTTTACTTTCGATTGACACCCTACAACAAATATTCAAATCTAAAATGATAGATTCACTCTATTGTATATTTGATATTTCTGTTCAGTAGAGAGTGGCGAAGGTTTGAAATATTTCGAAAAAAGAGTGCATGCAATAAAGTAAACAAAGAATGAATTAACAAAGTTGCCATACAAATAATTTGAATTCATACATTGATGATTGTTTATAATGTAATCATGTTTTAGAAGATGTACTTTAATAACAGACACTCCTTGTATAATATTTATAGACAATTATGCAGTAATAGTTTGACTTTGATAATAAACACTATATTCTCGTTGTAAGAAATAATTAACGACCTCTAATTGAGGGATGATTAGCACAACTGATCCAGCAATCACACAAATAGTCTTATCACGTACATCACTTTCACTCTGTGGTACTTACTGTGAGGTACTGATGGGGCGAAAGGTCGGAGAATGCCGGACAAGTACTGACTCGGCCTTGGTACCATGGCGGAATTCACAGGTAACCAGTTATTGGTCATCGCTTGGACAGGTGGACACAATCAACTGGCGGTCATTCTGGTAAAGTGTTCGGTAGTCCTCCGGGAAACATTAATCGTCCTGTATCTATACAGCTGTCACACAGCGTAATGTCCGTTTTTATCCGGTGACCGTTATGCTCACAATCTTTACGTCATAGGAACAATTCTACAACAGTCATAGAAACAATCCTACAACAGTCATAGAAACAATCCTAGAATAGTCCAAAGACTTTTTTTTGTCTTTCGGCGATTGAAATGATGATTGTATAATATTACAGGTACATAAAACAATTCCACGAGTCAAAACACAAGTTTTTACGTTTCATCAAACGTCTCTTATCAAATGACTTCTTAATGTAAATAACTCTAAAATTCACCTATCATGGAAACAATCAAAAGACCTTAATTATGTTAATTTGATGTTGTTTTGTTTTTTTTTAAATAATAGTAAAAGCCAAAACATGTTTCTAGAAATATTTCATTATCCGGTTATCTATTGTTGACATGCCACAGAACAAAATATTTTAATAGTACATTTAGTGGACTATGTTATATTATCATGGTACATTTAGTGGACTATGTTATATTATCATGGTACATTTAGTGGCTATGTTATATTATCATGGTACATTTAGTGGACTATGTAATATTATCATGGTACATTTAGTGGCTATGTTATATTATCATGGTACATTTAGTGGCTATGGTATATTATCATGGTACATTTAGTGGACTATGTTATATTATCATTGTACATTTAGTGGCTATGTTATATTATCATGGTACATTTAGTGGACTATGTTATATTATCATGGTACATTTAGTGGACCATGTTATATTATCACAGTGAAGTTTAGTGGAATTTGTTGACTTCATTTTTAGAGGAGTGAAGTAAAGGACCAGATGAAGTGCAGAATTCATCTATTTCTGTAAATAAATAAATGTAAAGGGTTTGCGTGGTTTGGTCACCCAGCCGACTTTACTTCCCCAACTAATGTCAGGTCCAGTTCAGTGGACTTGAGGGACTTTAACCAATTTTCACCAGGACCTGAACAAATTCCCTTGGTGCTCACCGAGGATCGAACCAGAGTCTCTCAGGTCGGCAGTCTAGTGCTATGCACCACTCGGCCTTCTGTCCCTCTTAGCTAGAAGAGCTTCATGCTAAAGAATCCTTGTGTCTCTGTATGTCATGGATGTATGTTAACTCTGTGTGTCATGGCTGTATGTCAACTCTGTGTGTCATGGCTGTATGTCAACTCTGTATGTCATGGCTGTATGTCAACTCTGTATGTCATGGCTATATGTCAACTCTGTACGTCATGGCTGATGTAAACAGGAATGCAGATGTTCTTTTATAGAAGTGTTTGGTATGAAAGTAAAATGATCACGATTAGAAAATGTACATCATGTAGGTAGTCATAATCAAGGTATTAAGTACATGTTGCTTACGATATTTTATGCTGCCTTCAATTCGGTTCGGAGTTTACCCCACTCTACAAGAAAAATCTGTTCGTCACAATATGTGAATCACAAAAATGTAGGATTACCCTCTGGGAATCGAACCCGATCCTCTGGACTACAGTCGTATCCACTAAACTTTGCATTACAAAGTGTCCATATTAAATAAAATGGGAATAATATATTGAATTTATTTGTTTTTATTCTATGAAGAATAGTGTAATCATCATTGTATTTAGTTGGTTTTATTAAAAATACTTTTTACTTGGAATGAAAGTTGAAACTGTTTAGAGATTACGGCTAGAAAAAAAGAATTAAATCATGACGTAATATTATCTTAATAAACAAATGACGTCAGTAAGTTAAGATTGTGCCGTATGTATGTACATGTGACTGTGTGTGTGTGTGTGGGAGTAATGAAGTAGACACTGGTAAACTACATGACTGTATGTGTGTGTGTATGTGTGTTTGTGTGTGTTAATGAAGTGGACACTAAAAGTCTGGGTCCTCAGTGCAAAGAATTCGGTGTACGTCAATGAGAATGTCCTGCTCTAATAACACACAAACCTTTTTTTTTAAACTGACATTTTGTATTGTTTACGTTATTTATATATTTTAATATTTTGTTCAGCTTGTTTGTTTGTTTGACTGTAACATGTAGAAATGTACACAACTATCTGGTATGTACACAACTATCTGGTATGTACACAACTATCTGGTATGTACACAACTATCTGGTATGTACACAACTATCTGGTATTACACAACTATCTGGTGCATCAGGCTACGTGTGATAATAGTCTTGCAGATAGTAATCTCAACGATAATACTTCGTGGTTCACTAAACATTGTAATTTGTTAGTACTTGAATGAAATTTTGATGAAATGATTTACTTAGCAATTCTTAGTTGTGGGTAGATAGGAAGGATAGAATATCGTCAATGTATTGCCGGCCTTAATATATACATTTCAAGTAATAATAACTTAACAAACAAGTCTTCTAGAACTCTTAATAGTGCTCTCTATAGACCACTGTCCAGGTGTAGGGTACTTTGACTGGCTCTTATTATGAGTTTATTTCTGTGTAATCTACTTGTTGGTCTGATTGTATTTTGTTGTATGTGATTGTGTATTCTACATGCTGGTCTTATTGTATTTTGTTGTGTGTGATTGTGTATTCTACATGTAGATCTGATTGTATTTTGTTGTGTGTGATTGTGTATTCTACATGTAGATCTGATTGTATTTTGTTGTGTGTGATTGTGTTTTTCATTGTGACTAAGTTTTAAAAATGTAACTAAGGTTCTAAATCTGATAATGGTATAATTTATCAAAATGACCTTATTCTACGGAAAGTGACGCGCGACATCGTCGTAAAAGCTGACATTATCCTGTTATTGTCATAAGGCTGACTTTATCCCTGTCACCTCTCTTAGCCTTTAGCTTACGTTATCCGTAAAATTGGACAGATTGTGTGTCTGTGGCATCACTGTGTGTAAACAATGGCTAGAAGAACAGACAAAACTTGCTGCCAGTATTACACAGGCTCAAAGAACAGACATAACTTGCTGCCAGTATTACACAGGCTCAAAGAACAGACATAACATGCTGCCAGTATTACACAGGCTCAAAGAACAGACATAACTTGCTGCCAGTATTACACAGGCTCAAAGAACAGACATAACTTGCTGCCAGTATTACACAGGCTCAAAGAACAGACATAACATGCTGCCAGTATTACACAGGCTCAAAGAACAGACATAACTTGCTGCCAGTATTACACAGGCTCAAAGAACAGACATAACTTGCTGCCAGTATTACACAGGCTCAAAGAACAGACATAACTTGCTGTCAGTATTACAGAGGCTCAAAGAACAGACATAACTTGCTGCCAGTATTACACAGGCTCAAAGAACAGACATAACTTGCTGCCAGTATTACACAGGCTCAAAGAACAGACATAACTTGCTGCCAGTATTACACAGGCTAGAAGAGCAAACATTACTTGTTCCCATACATGTTTAAAACACTTGGGAAATGAAAATATTTAGTAAAATATATGGTAAGGACAATAACGAGTGGAGAAGTAGAACCAAATCAGAACTATACGAACTATATGAAGAACCAAATATAACAGCTGAAATCAAAATGAGTAGATTGAGGTGGGTAGGGCACATAGAAAGAATGGAAAACAACAGAGGTCCAAATGCAATATATAAGGCAACACCCAATGAGAAAAGACCTAAAGGCAGACCAAGAAGCAGAAGGTTAGAGGAAGTGGAGAAAGACCTTAAAGTCATAGGAGTGAGAGAGTGGAGAAAGAAGACCATGGGTTGGGAAAAGTGGGGAAGAGTAGTATGGCAGGCCAGGGCCCTAAATGGGCTGTAGAGCCAAAGGAAGAAAGAAAGAAGATATATGTTTAAAATATCTTGGGGAACAAACCTTATTATTTATGTTAGTCCATGAATGACAAGAAGCGTGACATTCAACCTCGTGACTTGTGGAACACAACTAACTACCAATATTACCTAACCACAGTGACCACTCGTCCACTATTAGGTGACGACAGTGCTTTTTTTCTGGCAGAACGCACCGGAACGGTGTTTCGGAACCTTTTATTCCGTGGACTTGTGTATATTAGTTTATTACTTCCCGGACATGACGGACAGAAATAGGAGTTCCGGTAATTTTTTTTTCAGAAAAAAAAAAAAAGCACTGATTGACTATGACCTAAGTTTGTGTGTTAATTTGTTTGTATGTCTCTCTCTCTCTCTTTGAACTCTCTCAGTTTTATCTGCGGGCTGAGACTTAGTCTCTTAGAGCCCGTGAGATCAGACCTGCTGTGTCTCTCAACATCTGGAGACTGCCATAGAGCCCGATGGCCAGCAGGCTTCCGGACTGGTCCACCCTGTGGTCCGCCAGTCCGGGGCACTCGAATAGCAAATGATCTACGGGTTTGTATGTCTATCGCTGCTCGGCAGTTTTTATAAATAGGTCAACTGGGCTACCACCCAAGGCCCCCACCCACATTAAGATGTATTCTATTTTGGCGCCAGGGAGTACTATTAACTTCACTAAGTCTCTGCCTTAGAGCTCCGAAAGATCCACACATTTTTCGGATTTTTTCCCCCTTCTTCCGTTTAAGTATACATTAGCAAATCTAAATTTCTACCGAGAATTTATTATTGATAGGTTTTGCTCTGTCTTGTGCAGGAGTCGGCAAACGTTTTTATTCGCAGGCCACATTGGGCTCATAAATTTGACCTGCTGTTCTTTGCTGAATGTTGACATGAACTAATATATGTTAAAAGTAGACTATTGAAATAAAAGGCTAGAAACGAGAGACGGGCTCCCGGGTAGTCTAATGAAAAAAACCGTTATTTGTGTACATGAGCTGGTAACAGGAATGTTTACTTTTGTCACAAAAAGTGTTATTTATTATTTGTTCTTATTAATATTATTTGAGGGGAAAAATACACTGATAAGTATATTATTATTTCTAGTTATTTATTTAGTTATATATTTCTTAATATTATGGTGGTCATTTTAAACTCTAGGTTGAACTATGTGAATAATTAATTTATTTAGAGTGACATTTTCAAAATAAGTACAGTTGGTCATTTTATTTTGTGTCGGGGACCAGATATATTGTAAGTGACGTATTAGATTGTATGTGGAAATAATCCTTATCAATTGCTTTTACTGCTCTACCAACACAAAAATCATGAACTTTCTGAATACATTTTTATCATTATAATTATCATTGTTATTTTCATTTTTTATTATTTTTTATTATCATTGTTTATTATCGTTGTTATTATTTTTATTTTTATCATTTTTATTATCATCGTTATTATCATTATTTATTATCATTATTTATTATCGTTGTTTATTATCATTGTTATTATCATTGTTATTATCATTGTTATTATCATTGTTATTATCATTATTTTGACTAATTTTATGAAAATAAAAATTAATATTTAACTCTATGATGGTGGGAGATCAAATTACATTCACAGAATTAGTAATTGAAATATATATTTAAATTTTTTTTCAGTGCCTGCAATAAGAAATCGTTAATATTTTAATATATAGTAAACGTTTTTTTTAATATAAATGTAATCTATATTATTACTGTATTATGTATTCTATATGAATACTACATTATGTATTCTATATGAATACTACATTATGTATTCTATATGAATACTACATTATGTATTCTATATGAATACTACATTATGTATTCTACATGAATACTACATTATGTATTCTACATGAATACTACATTATGTATTCTATATGAATACTACATTATGTATTCTATATGAATACTACATTATGTGTTCTATATGAATACTACATTATGTATTTTATATGAATACTACATTATGTATTCTAAATGAATACTACATTATGTATTCTATATGAATACTACATTATGTATTCTATATGAATACTACATTATGTATTCTATATGATTACTGAATTCACTCTTTAGAAAAAAAACACCTTTACCATCAATGTTAAAATATTATTTTAAATTACAACAAAACTGCTGCCATCAGAACATGAACCAAATACATTCATCTATATTTAATCGATACATTAAAAGGAATCCCAGGCTTAGATTAAATCAGTTCAAGAATCTCACTGTCCAGAATTTATAGACCCTAAGACTAAATGTCCAAATTTTACGCTCAGAATCTGTAGGTCCAGCCAATTAACCTAATCTATATAGGTCCAGAATTTATAGGTCCAAACTCCTATAGACCCAGAATCTATAAACCCAGATACTATTTATACATCATATAGACCCTAAACTTCAAAGGCCCTCATTCTGCCCAAATCAAAGACAAAAGCATAAAAATAAAAACTGTATTTTGAATAATTACCCAATGCAAATATCAGAGAATAAACATCCTATTCAAATTGTGTTCAGTATAGAAAGCTTTAATAACAAATGGCGCGAATTTTGTTCTTAATGAATTATTTCAATCGAATGAACGGTTTCAACGATGAAGTCCTGATTGACTCTCTCTACCTCGTGATATTTATATATCAAACAGAAATCACAACTGTGTTGATTAATCCAGGACACGCGTTTTTTAGATTCCAAGCTCCGTAGTGGTGAGCTATACGATGAGCTATACGGTGAGCTATACGCTGGTGTGAAATGAGCAGAGATGTAAATAGATGCGGGAATTTTCTTTAACTGACAGCACATGACTTAGACAGTCTGTGTCTGTGTGTGTGTGTGTCTCTCTCTCTCGTTGTCCGCCTCTCTTTTCCTCTCACAATGCTATGATCAATAGCAGTATCATTTATTTTGAACGCATGTACACACACATACACACACACACAAAACAATACAGACAATTTAATAAATGAAGTCAGAGTGGTACCTCTCCACCCACCCACCCCCACCTCGTCACAGACAGCCCCCGGGGCTAACCGCGAATAGCAGCGTAACTCATCGTGTAGACACCGCCCCCTCTCTTCGGTGATTTTTTTTTTGTTCTTTTGTTTTGTCACTTAGAAAAAAAACAAGGCGTGTGGGGGGGGGGTGAGAAAAACGGGGAGGGGGGGTATTAAATTAACTACGGTAGTTATGTGGTGATCAATACATTTTTATAGTCCAACCAGCCCACCCCATGGTACCCACCAAAACTCTTAAAGAATTATGCCCCCCCTCCCACCCTAACCCTCTAATTCTCTGGTCTCAATGTCCGGGCCTGAAAGATTTGCCAGCAAGTATCCCCCATACCCACCCCTCTCTCTCTCTCTCTCTCTCTCTCTCTGTCTCTCTCTCTCTCTCTCTCTCTGTCTCTCTCTCTCTCTCCCACTTTATTAGCCGCTTCTTCTGACAGTGTATTTTTTTCCCTTTACCTCGTGCTACATCACCGCCATTTAGAGATTCCAGTGCTTGGCTCCACCCATTTCTGTAGTCTGGAGTTGATCCCTCCCTCTGGCTGCCATTCAATATGTCCTGCCTGCTGCAGCTGACGATGTCTCGATCTCCCCCCCCCCCCCCGCCCTGCCCCGCTAATATATTACCATTGTTTCTTGAAACCAAAGTATGAAAGTAGCTCGCTAGTCTTGTCTCCCCTATAATTCTGTATTAGACATGTGTGTGTGTGTGTGTGTGTGTGTGTATTTGTGTGTTTGAATTCGTTGAGACATCCATGTTATATGTATAAAACATGTCATAGACATGAAAGTTTCCTTAGCCCCAAATGGTCCATCCGGGCAAGTTAGATGTTAACTACCATAACGCCCAGCCGCCTTTACTTCCTCAACTTAAGTCAGGTACCCATTTAAATCTGGATGTAATAGAAAGAACATTTTATCAACTTTCACCAGGACCTGAACAAAGTAGTTTGGTTCTCACAAAGGATCGAACCCAAGACTCTCATGTAGACAGCCGAGCGCTCAACACCAATCGGCCATCCACCTCTCACACATAATTATGTGTTTGACTTAGATCAGTTGAAAGTTTCACTACGGCATTACAATGAAGGATTTTTAAAAAAAGACAGTTACAGGCGTATGAGAGTCATTCGACAAGGTTCGCATTGTATGCCCACTCTGTTGAACCAAATCTCGGTGAGTCAGTCACCGACCTATGTATGCTGTTGTGATTCTAGAACCATTGCAATATCGAATAAAAGGGATTGATGGGAAGGATAGACAACTCATAGTCACATGGAGTTGAAACTGTAGAGTAGAATGAGCCATAACAACGTTACATGGAACACCTTTCATACAACATTACACGGAACACCATTCATACAACATTACATGGAACACCAGTCATACAACATTACACGGAACACCAGTCATACAACATTACACTTAACACCAGTCATACAACATTACACGGAACACCAGTCATACAACATTACACGGAACACCAGTCATACAACATTACACGGAACACCAGTCATACAACATTACACGGAACACCAGTCATACAACATTACACGGAACACCAGTCATACAACATTACACGGAACACCAGTCGTACAACATCCGTTTGAAGAAATGAAATATAAAGTCAATATCAAATATGTTAGATGAACCTAATGTTTGAAAAAGCGACAAAATCATTTAATATATACTTGTATTAACATAGGAGTGAATGTAGGACAGAGTGAGAGAGTGGGGGGGAGACTGCTGGATAACAGCCTGACAGTATATCAAGAGCTGGAGACGTTTAAAAAAATAGGTTTGACCTGAAGACATGCATTAAGTGCAGATCATAACATGACGTCTGGAAGGTTTATTTTCAGTATGTCACCGTCACCCCGCACTACACTACCACATACACCACCATCCAACAATACATCTTCCCCTCACACAACTATCCCCACAATATATCTTCCCCACACACAACTATCCCCACAATACATCTTCCCCACACAACACCATCCCCACAATACATCTTCCCAACACACAACCATCCCCACAATACATCTTCCCCACACAACACCATCCCCACAATACATCTTCCACACACAAAACCATCCCCACAATACATCTTCCCCACACACAACTATCCCCACAATACATCTTCCCCACACAACACCATCCCCACAATACATCTTCCCCACACACAACTATCCCCACAATACATCTTCCCCACACAACACCATCCCCACAATACATCTTCCCAACACACAAAAATCCCCACAATACATCTTCCCCACACAACACCATCCCCACAATACATCTTCCACACACACAACCATCCCCACAATACACAACTATACCCACAATACATCTTCCCCACACAACACCATCCCCACAATACATCTTCCCCACACACAACCATCCCCACAATACATCTTCCCCACACACAACCATCCCCACAATACATATTCCCCACACACAACTATCCCCACAATACATCTTCCCAACACACAACCTTTCCCACAATCCATCTTCCCCAAACAACACCATTCCGACAATATATCTTCCCCACACAACACCATCCCCACAATACATCTTCCCCACACAACACCATCCCCACAAAACATCTTCCCCACACAACACCATCCCCACAATACATCTTCCCCACACAACTATCCCCACAATGCATCTTCCCCACACACAGCTATCCCCACAATACATCTTCCCCACACAACACCATCCCCACAATACACCTTCCCCCCACACAACTATCCCCACAATACATCATCCCCACACATAACTATCCCCACAATAAATCTTCCCCACACAACACCATCCCCACAATACATTTTTTCCACACGCAGCTATCCCCACAATACATCTTCCCCACACAACTATCCCCACAATACATCTTCCCCACACAACACCATCCCCACAATACATCTTCCCCTCACACAACTATCCCCACAATACATCTTCCCCACACACAACTATCCCCACAATACTTCTTCCCCACACAACACCATCCCCACAATAATCTTCCCCAAACACAACTATCCCCACAATACATCTTCCCCACACAACACCATCCCCACAAATACATTTTTTCCACACGCAGCTATCCCCACAATACATCTTCCCCACACAACTATCCCCACAATACATCTTCCCCACACAACACCATCCCCACAATACATCTTCCCCTCACACAACTATCCCCACAATACATCTTCCCCACACACAACTATCCCCACAATACTTCTTCCCCACACAACACCATCCCCACAATAATCTTCCCCAAACACAACTATCCCCACAATACATCTTCCCCACACAACACCATCCCCACAAAACATCTTCCCCACACAACACCATCCCCACAATACATCTTCCCCACACAACTATCCCCACAATGCATCTTCCCCACACACAGCTATCCCCACAATACATCTTCCCCACACAACACCATCCCCACAATACACCTTCCCCACACACAACTATCCCCACAATACATCTTCCCCACACATAACTATCTCCACAATAAATCTTCCCCACACAACACCATCCCCACAATACATTTTTTCCACACGCAGCTATCCCCACAATACATCTTCCCCACACAACTATCCCCACAATACATCTTCCCCACACAACACCATCCCCACAATACATCTTCCCCCTCACACAACTATCCCCACAATACATCTTCCCCACACACAACTATCCCCACAATACTTCTTCCCCACACAACACCATCCCCACAATAATCTTCCCCAAACACAACTATCTTCACAATACATCTTCCCCACACAACACCATCCTCACAAAACATCTTCCCCACACACAACCATCCCACAATACATCTTGCCCACACACAACCATCCCACAATACATCTTCCCCCACACAACTATACCCACAATACATATTCCCCACACACAACTATCCCCACAATACATCTTCCCAACACACAACCTTTCCCACAATCCATCTTCCCCAAACAACACCATTCCGACAATATATCTTCCCCACACAACACCATCCCCACAATACATCTTCCCCACACAACACCATCCCCACAAAACATCTTCCCCACACAACACCATCCCCACAATACATCTTCCCCACACAACTATCCCCACAATGCATCTTCCCCACACACAGCTATCCCCACAATACATCTTCCCCACACAACACCATCCCCACAATACACCTTCCCCACACACAACTATCCCCACAATACATCTTCCCCACACATAACTATCCCCACAATAAATCTTCCCCACACAACACCATCCCCACAATACATTTTTTCCACACGCAGCTATCCCCACAATACATCTTCCCCACACAACTATCCCCACAATACATCTTCCCCACACAACATCATCCCCACAATACATCTTCCCCTCACACAACTATCCCCACAATACATCTTCCCCACACACAACTATCCCCACAATACTTCTTCCCCACACAACACCATCCCCACAATAATCTTCCCCAAACACAACTATCCCCACAATACATCTTCCCCACACAACACCATCCTCACAAAACATCTTCCCCACACACAACCATCCCACAATACATCTTGCCCACACACAACCATCCCACAATACATCTTCCCCCACACAACCATCCCACAATACATCTTCTCCACACATAACTATCCCACAATACACCTTCCCCACATAAAACCATCCCCACAATACATCTTCCCCACATAAAACCATCTCCACAATAAACCTTCCCCGCACAAAACCATCCCCACAATACACCTTCCCCACACACATCCATCCCCACAATACATCTTCACCACACAACACCATCCCCACAATAAACCTTCCCCACATAAAACCATCCCCACAATACACCTTCCCCACACACATCCATCCCCACAATACATCTTCACCACACAACACCATCCCCACAATAAATCTTTCCCACACAACACCATCCCCAAAATACATCTTCCCCACACAAAACCATCCCCACAATACACCTTCCCCCCACACAACCATCCACACACAACACCTCCCCACAGTACACCTTCCCCACACAACACCATCCCCACACAACACCGTCCCCTCAATGCACGGTCATACTTCACTGATGAAGGCAATGAGGGGAGTATCAGAGTATTAATTCGATTACCAGTGAATAACTGTTTTAAAGCATTAAATGAACCAATTAAGTAATGAATCAATCCAAAAATAATCGATCGATTCCTTTAAGAATCAGTATGTGAACCAGTTAATAAAGGACATGTTTAAACTATCCATAAAACAATCAACTAGCCAAGCAATAAGTTTAAGAATCAATTAATGAACTATCATTGGATTTACTCAATAAATCATTAAGTCAATCCATCAATCAAGTCAGAGCCTGTACATGAACAAAACACAGCCCACAATGCATCAGATACCACTTCGATTGTTCCATCCCATTACCGTTAGACAATGTACTCAAAGACATAGGAAAGGTCTCTACAATAATCTTCGTGGGAATCCCTCTTTGACTTCTCTCTACCGTTCATCCCCACCCACTCCCTCACACACCCACCCTCACACACACACCCTCTCACAAACACCTTCACACACACACACACCCAACCAACATCTACCCCTCCACATAATTCACATCACCTTCTTGTAACCCTCCCCCCCCCCCCGTCTAAAGATATCGATATCATTAGCAGGTCTGTAAATTAAAATATTGGATTGTATTGTTTCTCCCGGCGTTATGAATGTTTTATTCGTCCATTCACATGCTATAAACTCACCGGCTTGTCAGCTGTACGTACGCCCTCACGCGTGTGTGAGTCGCTCCCTGAGTGTGTGTGTGTGAGGGAGAGTGTGCATGATTTGTGTGTGAGGTCACACTGACGTATCACAGGGTTTGGTTTTCTCTGGTCATTAGGAGTAAAAAAGAATGAATAGAACGGGAGAAAAGGGGAAGAGAGTTGACAATAAATTCAACTCCAAACACAAGTTCGCCATTACGGGCTTCAGAAGGGGACAACACTAACACACACACACACACACACACACACACACACACACACACAACAGACGTGAAATGGACGTGTGTCGGGCTCCAGACAACGGCTGCCTGTCAAGAGAGGTCTCACGTTATTAGGTGTCTGGACCTCCTTTCATAATTCGGAGTTTTAGGGGTCAGGGTCTTAGGATGAAGAGTTGCGATAACAAATGGAAATAAAAAAACAACATACATTTTTTGTATATAGTCTGTCTATGTTCTGTGGTAGTCTGTCTACGCTCTGTGGTAGTCTGTCTACGCTCTGTGGTAGTCTGTCTACGCTCTGTGGTAGTCTGTCTACGTTCTGTAGTAGTCTGTCTACGTTCTGTAGTAGTCTATGTTCTGTGGTAGTCTGTCTACGCTTTGTGGTAGTCTGTCTACGATCTGTGGTAGTCTGTGTGCGTAGAGCTAAAGAGTTGCACTATTCCGACAATAGATGTCGAAATATACAACTACTGGATTTGGCCGAAGTAACGCTTACATTTCTCTAGTGTGTGTTTACATGTCATTCACTGGACGCATCTTGACGATTATTATTAAAACTATTTACCGTAAACTGCGAAAAAAGATGTTCATTTTGGCTGGAGACTTCGAGGCCACTTGGTGTGACAGTTGTCAAAAGTTATCTAGGACCTGTTCTCAACCAAGAGGTATGGGGGTGGTCATGCAGAGTACGCGGCAACATATAGTTTCCGAATAAAACAACCAAGAGCTAGAAGATGGTCGTATTAGCAGTGACTACCAGGGATATTTGGTCATAACGGCTCAACTGTCTGCACCACCCCCGCACACACACACACTTTTATGTTATTTCAACAGAAATATAAAAGATGGTCACCCCTCCACGTTGACCTGTGTCCAACCATTGACGGTGACCCCCTCCACGTTGACCTGTTTCCAACCATTGGGTTACAATGCTAGTAAGCACAAACCAGTCCTCCAAAAACCTTGTGACATCCTTTGTACCAACTTTGTGAAACTCCCAGGCTGAGCTCCATTGAGGCCCCCAGTAGAGTTGGTCTTAAAACGAGCCTTGACCCCAGTAGTTGAATGATACCCGATCGTCATACACGATGGTACACATCTCATAGTGATACTACGGGGGTTTTCGTGGGAAACAGGGTTCACTGGGATACGACACCAAGAAAGGGGACCGTAATCTCACCCTCATCCCAGCAGCTTTACGGGCCACCCTCATCCCAGCAGCATTACGGGCCACCCTCATTGTGTTGAGGCCTCTTGGGCATAATTAAATAAAATATATATAGTTAGCACGGGGTTTGTGAATATATACGTTCTCTTGCCAGTGCTTGGGAGTAGCCCATTTGTGGTGACGACCCCCCCCCCATGGGTCAAACAGAATCGTTAATTAACGATAGCCTCACTCATTGAGACACTGTCAGATATACTTGAAGAGACAGCGAACAAACAAAATGATCCCCCCCCACACACACAGACCCCACTTTCTGGATTATTATCTTTATTCTATGAAGCTTACTCTTAAAATGTCATTATATTTGTGTTGTCCCATTCATTCCACTATTGACTTAGGTTGGCAGTAGCTTGTTGTTGTCTCGCTCTGTGTTGACCTAGGAGTCAAACGTCAACAAACGTCTTCAGCATCTCGTCAGGCAACGGACATACAAACTGTATTTCGGTCTGCTGTCACTGTTACAAATAGAGAGATTTCTTTTCCCCGATCATCCTGTACATGCAACATGAATGACTTCAACTTAACTACGACGAGAAACATAGCCAGGGACTCTACTCTACACCAGGTAAACAACTTGCCTGTAGGGCAGCGAGAAAGGGGAGAGAATCGCTTGTCAGTTTCCGTACTAAACCATTCAGCGAGAACAGGCAGCGAAAAAAAAAGGCGGAGCTTAATGCTGCGTGATATGTCATAGCGGCTGTCGGCCTTCGACCAATCAGATTTTAGCATCATATTAAAGCGTGCTTATTGGTGGAATTGTTTTTATTTTACGTTAGCGAAGACATTACCTCTGTTTCTCTCCCATTAAATTGTTCATCTGTTTGTTTACTCCACTCTATAATCTGTAGTGTATTTCTATATGTAGCCTATAAGATCTAATTCATTTCTGTGTCATATAAATGAATAGACTTTATATTGTCGCTAGTAATTTACCAATCTATTGATCTATACATTTCTACTTAATACTTACCAAATGTTACAGAAAAAAACGCATAGATTATAGAATAGTTTTATTTTTATTGCTATTATATAAAAAAACAAACATATCTCTACAGTCATGAAGCAAGACTTACAGACACAAGAGGGACAGATAGCTTAATAGGTTGACAGTTAGAATTAGGCAAATAGATATTTTCTAAACCAGTGTTAATAATTTTCTTTTCTCATCCAGCTTAATAAATTTTCCAAAATCACATAAAAAACGCTAAGTCATATCTTGCTACATTGCTATCTTCAAGAAAATACTTATGCCGTCTTGCTACATTACTATCATTTGATTCTGAGGTTATCTTTAACCTAGTAATTCAAGACCAGTATGATCAACTCACCTAATTATTTTTAAAAAATGTCCATTTTTCTCCAGCCAGTTGCTCGCTGTATAAATCACTTACACCCTACAATGACTCCATCCCCATCACTGACTCCACACCAGCACAGACTCCACACCAGCACAGACTCCACACCAGCACAGACTCCACACCAGCACAGACTCCACACCAGCACAGACTCCACAACCAGCACAGACTCTGACCGTGACAGACTCTGACCAGGACAGACTCCACACCAGCACAGACTCTGACCAGGACAGACTCCACACCAGCACAGACTCCACACCCGGCACAGACTCCACACATTTTCACTTTACAGCCGCCACACGATCTCTGCCGTTGACCCCTGCCTCCTTCACTTCTATGCTGCCTCCTTCACTTCTATGCTGCCTCCTCCCTTACCTTGAAAACTTGACCCTCCCTCCTCGTGGTGCTGTATCAATAACTAGCTTTTGACAATCGAAATCACTCCCCACCCCCCCCCCTCACAGACACAAATAATATATCATGCAAAAAGCCCAACGCTATTTTAAAAATTCTCCACCAATACTTAAAAAAATAAAATGCCGCCATAATACATTAATGGTTTTGCTGAAATATCAATTAAAATTTCTTATGTACAACCCCCCACCTCCCTCCTTCTAATCGATCTTTAGTTTCTTTCAGATGGTGTGAATACACATTACATTACAACACAGACTACCCACATGACCAGTAAGTTAAACCACATTAAACATTACACACAAACACATTGCACACAGAGTGACACAGACGCCCACCCATAAATATATTGCTATAAAACACACACACACACACAAACACCTGGCACACAGTCACACACCAATAAAAACCTTGAACACATCCTTAACTTACAAATTCGAATGTGTTTAAACAAAACCACTGTCAGAAACAAAGTTGAAGTCATGTGTAGGCCAGAAATCCGACCTAAGAAACTTGTGTTTATTTTGTTACTCAAAATCAACCACAGCAACACTCATCACCCCACCACAAATTAACCACAGCAACACTCATCACCCACAACACAGATCAACCACAGCAACACTCATCACCCACAACAACACTCATCACCCACAACACAGATCAACCACAGCAACACTCATCACCCACAACACAGATCAACCACAGCAACACTCATCACCCACAACACAGATCAACCACAGCAACACTCATCACCCACAACACAGATCATCCGCATCAACACTCATCACCCACAACACAGATCAACCACAACAACACTCATCACCCATAACACAGATCAACCACAGCAACACTCACCACCCCACCACAAATTAACCACAGCAACACTCATCACCCACAACACAGATCAACCATAGCAACACTCATCACCCCACCACAAATTAACCACAGCAACACTCATCACCCACAACACAAATCAACCACAGCAACACTCATCACCCACAACACAAATCAACCACAGCAACACTCATCACCCACAACACAAATCAACTACAGCAACACTCATCACCCACAACACAAATCAACCACAGCAACACTCATCACCCACAACACAAATCAACCACAACAACACTCATCACCCACAACACAGATCAAACACAGCAACACTCATCACCCAAAACACAAATTAACCACAGCAACACTCATCACCCACAACACAAATCAACCACAGCAACACTCATCACCCACAACACAAATCAACCACAACAACACTCATCACCCACAACACAGATCAACCACAGCAACACTCATCACCCACAACACAGATCAAACACAGCAACACTCATCACCCACAACACAAATTAACCACAGCAACACTCATCACCCACAACACAAATCAACCACAGCAACACTCATCACCCACAACACAAATCAACCACAACAACACTCATCACCCACAACACAGATCAACCACAGCAACACTCATCACCCACAACACAGATCAACCACAGCAACACTCATCACCCACAACACAGATCAACCACAGCAACACTCATTACCCCACCACAAATTAACCACAGCAACACTCATCACCCACAACACAGATCAACCACAGCAACACTCATCACCCACAACACAAATTAACCACAGCAACACTCATCACCCATAACACAGATCAACCACAGCAACACTCACCACCCCACCACAAATTAACCACAGCAACACTCATCACCCACAACACAGATCAACCATAGCAACACTCATCACCCCACCACAAATTAACCACAGCAACACTCATCACCCACAACACAGATCAACCACAGCAACACTCATCACCCACAACACAGATCAACTACAGCAACACTCATCACCCACAACACAGATCAACCACAGCAACACTCATCACCCCACCACAAATTAACCACAGTAACACTCATCACCCACAACACAGATCAACCACAGCAACACTCATCACCCACAACACAAATCAACCACAGCAACACTCATCACCCACAACACAGATCAACCACAGCAACACTTATCACGCACAACACAGATCAACCACAGCAACATAAGTAGATAGTGTGACAGATAGTGTGACAGATATTTAGACAGTGTGATAGATAAGTAGATAGTGTGATAGATAAGTAGATAGTGGAACAGATAAGTAGATAGTGTGACAGATAAGTAGATAGTGTGATAGATAGGTAGATAGTGCGTCTTGACATGAAGGACACAAAGAATGCTCAGGCTATATTAGTTTTAAAAATAAAAGACTGTCGTGGAATGATTAATAAATTAGTTAAAGTTGTGAATTAGTCCGACTTAACATTCAGTAGGTAAACGTTTTTAAGTTTATATTTTTTTACTAAGTTTTTCTATTTTCAGATTTTAAAAAATACATTATCATTTATTTAAAAATTGAACATGTAAAAAGGTAAGTGGAGGCTGTTTTATTTTAGTACACTGCCTTGTGTTGCCGCAGCTCAAACATTTGAAAAAAAAAATCAATAATTTAACCCCTCCCCTCCCCCCCTTCACTTCACCAGGGCCCACAAACTCACAGCTAATGTAGCCCAACCCTACCCTAGCACCCTCCACCCCCACCCTTCTCTGTGAGACCAGACTGACAGATTTACTCTTCCCTTAAGTACTTGCTGATCCCTGGGCTTATGACGTAACAGCTGTGCCTTCAACACATTTAAATCATTTGGGACCGTGGGTCAGTCTGAACTCTTCTGTTAAAAGAAATTCATTAAGACCATAGAAAGTGGTAGTGTCAAAGTATGGTTTAAGAGCATACCATTGGTACAGTTGTTTGAGACCAATGACTGAAAGTCAAACGTATGTGTAGAATAACTGCTCTACGAGTACTTTTGAAATAAGATATACGTTCTTTTTTAAAGCAAAATGAATAACAGAGCACTGCGATTTCTATCACAATAAACGTTTGGCCAAATAGATCTACTCCCATGTAGGTCAGTTAGGACGCGTGGATACCAAAGGCCCTTTTATAAAATAGACAGACAAGGGAAAAATAGAATTACAAGTATTTGATTCGTTTTTTATTGTGTATGGTCAATTAGATGTCCGAACACAAGCCTGAGCCCATTAAATACACCAATGTTTCTAGTGTAAAGTAATTAATTACCAGTTAAACAGTTGCTGTACTGGACCTATGAGATTATGGAGAGTTGGCCATTTGCTGGGTGAATTGGACAGCCAGCTATAGACTGGAAGACGTGGATGTTTGTACATATCTAAGGCCCTGATGACTGACTTCATGATAATTTCAATTTCAACTAACTACATGATAGTTTCATTATATATGATAGTTTCGTTAGACATGATAGTTTCATTATAAGTAACTATATGATAGTTTCATTATAAGTAACTATATGATAGTTTCATTATAACTAACTATATGGTAGTTTCATTCAATCCGTATATGAGAATTAGTCTGTAGTATGTGACGTTTTATTTTTTGATTATTTAGCAAATAATTTGATACGATCGTCGAAATGAATCTATTGCCTGCACTTTACAATTAGTCTGAGAGTGAAAGGGGGGGGGGGGGAGATGGTAAGTAGTTGTGTCCACCAAATACAGGTATATATCCGTCAAAACCAGTGTAAGACCACTGTGACTGGTGTTGCACAGAATTAAACCAGTATTCACTACATGCTTGTTAAACCCTGTATGTCTATTCATGTACTGACATATGAAGATACAACATAATTAGCTTCAAAACAAGTTGAAAATGTCCTCGTTTGAAACCAAGATGCCTAAACGCAAACCAAGGAACTTTACACACACACACAATCAACAGCTTCTCCCTGGACACAAAATATGTTTCCCGCACTCCCCAATCACCACGCCATCCAACTCCCTACCCCCTTCCCCAAACCAATGAATAGACTAAACAACTAACAACACGTAAAAAGCCGAACCAAAATAAAACAAGTCATGTCCTATCAGCTGTTGCGGTTTTTTTTTATATATATTTTTTTTCAAGTTTAAATCTGACCATTAAAAAGATCTTTTCCCATAACACACACAAATGGAAGAGCTATTTGAAAAGAAAATAGTCTGTGTTCCTACACCTGGTAACCAATAATGATTCCGTGTCATTGGTCTTATCTATAACAAAAATAAACACAGGCTGTATTTCAACTGTTAAATAAAAAAAGAATAGTGATTAAAAAACAATGGCGTCAGGTATCGATGGGGTAGGAGGTGGGGAGGAGTTGTGGTGGGTGACATAGTGGAGTTGGGGTGTGTGACATAGTGGAGTTGGGGTGTGTGACATAGTGGAGTTGTGGTGTGTGACATAGTGGAGTTGGGGTGTGTGACATAGTGGAGTTGGGGTGTGTGACATAGTGGAGTTGTGGTGTGTGACATAGTGGAGTTGGGGTGTGTGACATAGTGGAGTTGTGGTGTGTGACATAGTGGAGTTGGGGTGTGTGACATAGTGGAGTTGGGGTGTGTGACATAGTGGAGTTGGGGTGTGTGACATAGTGGAGTTGGGGTGTGTGACATAGTGGAGTTGGGGTGTGTGACATAGTGGAGTTGTGGTGGGTGACATAGTGGAGTTGTGGTGGGTGACATAGTGGAGTTGTGGTGGGTGACATAGTGGAGTTGTGGTGTGTGACATAGTGGAGTTGTGGTGTGTGACATAGTGGAGTTGGGGTGGGTGACATAGTGGAGTTGTGGTGGGTGACATAGTGGAGTTGTGGTGGGTGACATAGTGGAGTTGTGGTGGGTGACATAGTGGAGTTGTGGTGTGTGACATAGTGGAGTTGGGGTGTGTGACATAGTGGAGTTGGGGTGTGTGACATAGTGGAGTTGGGGTGTGTGACATAGTGGGAGTTGGGGTGTGTGACATAGTGGAGTTGGGGTGTGTGACATAGTGGAGTTGGGGTGTGTGACATAGTGGAGTGTGGTGGGTGACATAGTGGAGTTGTGGTGGGTGACATAGTGGAGTTGGGGTGTGTGACATAGTGGAGTTGTGGTGGGTGACATAGTGGAGTTGTGGTGGGTGACATAGTGGAGTTGTGGTGGGTGACATAGTGGAGTTGTGGTGGGTGACATAGTGGAGTTGTGGTGGGTGACATAGTGGAGTTGTGGTGTGTGACATAGTGGAGTTGTGGTGTGTGACATAGTGGAGTTGTGGTGGGTGACATAGTGGAGTTGTGGTGGGTGACATAGTGGAGTTGTGGTGGGTGACATAGTGGAGTTGTGGTGGGTGACATAGTGGAGTTGTGGTGTGTGACATAGTGGAGTTGTGGTGTGTGACATAGTGGAGTTGGGGTGGGTGACATAGTGGAGTTGTGGTGGGTGACATAGTGGAGTTGTGGTGTGTGACATAGTGGAGTTGTGGTGGGTGACATAGTGGAGTTGGGGTGGGTGACATAGTGGAGTTGTGGTGTGTGACATAGTGGAGTTGTGGTGGGTGACATAGTGGAGTTGTGGTGTGTGACATAGTGGAGTTGGGGTGGGTGACATAGTGGAGTTGTGGTGTGTGACATAGTGGAGTTGTGGTGTGTGACATAGTGGAGTTGTGGTGTGTGACATAGTGGAGTTGTGGTGTGTGACATAGTGGAGTTGTGGTGTGTGACATAGTGGAGTTGTGGTGTGTGACATAGTGGAGTTGTGGTGTGTGACATAGTGGAGTTGTGGTGTGTGACATAGTGGAGTTGTGGTGTGTGACATAGTGGAGTTGTGGTGTGTGACATAGTGGAGTTGTGGTGTGTGACATAGTGGAGTTGTGGTGTGTGTGACATAGTGGAGTTGTGGTGTGTGACATAGTGGAGTTGTGGTGTGTGACATAGTGGAGTTGTGGTGTGTGACATAGTGGAGTTGTGGTGTGTGACATAGTGGAGTTGTGGTGTGTGACATAGTGGAGTTGGGGTGTGTGACATAGTGGAGTTGTGGTGGGTGACATAGTGGAGTTGTGGTGGGTGACATAGTGGAGTTGTGGTGGGTGACATAGTGGAGTTGTGGTGGGTGACATAGTGGAGTTGTGGTGGGTGACATAGTGGAGTTGGGGTGGGTGACATAGTGGAGTTGTGGTGTGTGACATAGTGGAGTTGGGGTGGGTGACATAGTGGAGTTGTGGTGGGTGACATAGTGGAGTTGTGGTGGGTGACATAGTGGAGTTGTGGTGGGTGACATAGTGGAGTTGTGGTGTGTGACATAGTGGAGTTGGGGTGTGTGACATAGTGGAGTTGGGGTGTGTGACATAGTGGAGTTGGGGTGTGTGACATAGTGGAGTTGGGGTGTGTGACATAGTGGAGTTGGGGTGTGTGACATAGTGGAGTTGGGGTGTGTGACATAGTGGAGTTGGGGTGTGTGACATAGTGGAGTTGGGGTGTGTGACATAGTGGAGTTGTGGTGGGTGACATAGTGGAGTTGTGGTGGGTGACATAGTGGAGTTGGGGTGTGTGACATAGTGGAGTTGGGGTGTGTGACATAGTGGAGTTGTGGTGTGTGACATAGTGGAGTTGGGGTGTGTGACATAGTGGAGTTGTGGTGTGTGACATAGTGGAGTTGGGGTGTGTGACATAGTGGAGTTGGGGTGTGTGACATAGTGGAGTTGGGGTGTGTGACATAGTGGAGTTGGGGTGTGTGACATAGTGGAGTTGGGGTGTGTGACATAGTGGAGTTGTGGTGGGTGACATAGTGGAGTTGTGGTGGGTGACATAGTGGAGTTGTGGTGGGTGACATAGTGGAGCTGTGGTGTGTGACATAGTGGAGTTGTGGTGTGTGACATAGTGGAGTTGGGGTGGGTGACATAGTGGAGTTGTGGTGGGTGACATAGTGGAGTTGTGGTGGGTGACATAGTGGAGTTGGGGTGGGTGACATAGTGGAGTTGTGGTGTGTGACATAGTGGAGTTGGGGTGTGTGACATAGTGGAGTTGGGGTGTGTGACATAGTGGATTTGGGGGTGTGTGACATAGTGGAGTTGGGGTGTGTGACATAGTGGAGTTGGGGTGTGTGACATAGTGGAGTTGTGGTGGGTGACATAGTGGAGTTGGGGTGTGTGACATAGTGGAGTTGTGGTGGGGTGACATAGTGGAGTTGGGGTGGGTGACATAGTGGAGTTGGGGTGTGTGACATAGTGGAGTTGTGGTGGGTGACATAGTGGAGTTGTGGTGGGTGACATAGTGGAGTTGTGGTGTGTGACATAGTGGAGTTGGGGTGGGTGACATAGTGGAGCTGTGGTGTATGACATATAGTGGAGTTGTGGTGTGTGACATAGTGGAGTTGTGGGTGACATAGTGGAGTTGGGGTGGTGACATAGTGGAGTTGTGGTGTGTGACATAGTGGAGTTGTGGTGGGTGACATAGTGGAGTTGTGGTGTGTGACATAGTGGAGTTGGGGGTGGGTGACATAGTGGAGTTGTGGTGTGTGACATAGTGGAGTTGTGGTGTGTGACATAGTGGAGTTGTGGTGTGTGACATAGTGGAGTTGTGGTGTGTGACATAGTGGAGTTGTGGTGTGTGACATAGTGGAGTTGTGGTGTGTGACATAGTGGAGTTGTGGTGTGGGACATAGTGGAGTTGTGGTGTGTGACATAGTGGAGTTGTGGTGTGTGACATAGTGGAGTTGTGGTGTGTGACATAGTGGAGTTGTGGTGTGTGACATAGTGGAGTTGTGGTGTGTGACATAGTGGAGTTGTGGTGTGTGACATAGTGGAGTTGGGGTGTGTGACATAGTGGAGTTGGGGTGTGTGACATAGTGGAGTTGTGGTGTGTGACATAGTGGAGTTGTGGTGGGTGACATAGTGGAGTTGTGGTGGGTGACATAGTGGAGTTGTGGTGGGTGACATAGTGGAGCTGTGGTGTGTGACATAGTGGAGTTGGGGGGGGTGGGTGACATAGTGGAGTTGTGGTGGGGTGACATAGTGGAGTTGTGGTGGGTGACATAGTGGAGTTGTGGTGGGTGACATAGTGGAGTTGTGGTGTGTGACATAGTGGAGTTGGGGTGTGTGACATAGTGGAGTTGGGGTGTGTGACATAGTGGAGTTGGGGTGTGTGACATAGTGGAGCTGGGGTGTGTGACATAGTGGAGTTGGGGTGTGTGACATAGTGTTGTTGGGGTGTGTGACATAGTGGAGTTGGGGTGTGTGACATAGTGGAGTTGTGGTGGGTGACATAGTGGAGTTGTGGTGGGTGACATAGTGGAGTTGGGGTGTGTGACATAGTGGAGTTGTGGTGGGTGACATAGTGGAGTTGTGGTGGGTGACATAGTGGAGTTGTGGTAGGTGACATAGTGGAGTTGTGGTGGGTGACATAGTGGAGTTGTGGTGGGTGACATAGTGGAGTTGTGGTGTGTGACATAGTGGAGTTGTGGTGTGTGACATAGTGGAGTTGGGGTGGGTGACATAGTGGAGTTGTGGTGGGTGACATAGTGGAGTTGTGGTGGGTGACATAGTGGAGTTGTGTGGGTGACATAGTGGAGTTGTGGTGTGTGACATAGTGGAGTTGTGGTGCGTGACATAGTGGAGTTGGGGTGGGTGACATAGTGGAGTTGTGGTGTGTGACATAGTGGAGTTGTGGTGTGTGACATAGTGGAGTTGTGGTGGGTGACATAGTGGAGTTGGGGTGGGTGACATAGTGGAGTTGTGGTGTGTGACATAGTGGAGCTGTGGTGGGTGACATAGTGGAGTTGTGGTGGGTGACATAGTGGAGTTGGGGGTGTATGACATAGTGGAGTTGTGGTGGGTGACATAGTGGAGTTGTGGTGGGTGACATAGTGGAGTTGGGGTGTGTGACATAGTGGAGTTGTGGTATGACATAGTGGAGTTGGGGTGTGACATAGTGGGAGTTGTGGTGGGTGACATAGTGGAGTTGGGGTGTGTGACATAGTGGAGCTGTGGTGGGTGACATAGTGGAGTTGTGGTGGGTGACATAGTGGAGTTGGGGTGTGTGACATAGTGGAGTTGTGGTGTGTGACATAGTGGAGTTGTGGTGGGTGACATAGTGGAGTTGGGGTGGGTGACATAGTGGAGTTGTGGTGTGTGACATAGTGGAGTTGTGGTGGATGACATAGTGGAGTTGTGGTGGGTGACATAGTGGAGTTGGGGTGTGTGACATAGTGGAGTTGTGGTGGGTGACATAGTGGAGTTGGGGTGTGTGACATAGTGGAGTTGTGGTGGGTGACATAGTGGAGTTGTGGTGGGTGACATAGTGGAGTTGGGGTGTGTGACATAGTGGAGTTGGGGTGGGTGACATAGTGCAGTTGGGGTGTGTGACATAGTGGAGTTGTGGTGGGTGACATAGTGGAGTTGGGGTGTGTGACATAGTGGAGTTGGGGTGGGTGACATAGTGGAGTTGTGGTGTGTGACATAGTGGAGTTGTGGTGTGTGACATAGTGGAGTTGTGGTGGGTGACATAGTGGAGTTGGGGTGGGTGACATAGTGGAGTTGTGGTGTGTGACATAGTGGAGTTGTGGTGGGTGACATAGTGGAGTTGTGGTGGGTGACATAGTGGAGTTGGGGTGTGTGACATAGTGGAGTTGTGGTGGGTGACATAGTGGAGTTGTGGTGGGTGACATAGTGGAGTTGGGGTGTGTGACATAGTGGAGTTGTGGTGTGTGACATAGTGGAGTTGTGGTGTGTGACATAGTGGAGTTGGGGTGGGTGACATAGTGGAGTTGTGGTGTGTGACATAGTGGAGTTGTGGTGTGTGACATAGTGGAGTTGTGGTGGGTGACATAGTGGAGTTGGGGTGGGTGACATAGTGGAGTTGTGGTGTGGCTGACATAGTGGAGTTGTGGTGGGTGACATAGTGGAGTTGTGGTGGGTGACATAGTGGAGTTGGGGTGTGTGACATAGTGGAGTTGTGGTGGGTGACATAGTGGAGTTGTGGTGGGTGACATAGTGGAGTTGGGGTGTGTGACATAGTGGAGTTGTGGTGGGTGACATAGTGGAGTTGGGGTGTGTGACATAGTGGAGTTGTGGTGGGTGACATAGTGGAGTTGGGGTGTGTGACATAGTGGAGTTGTGGTGGGTGACATAGTGGAGTTGTGGTGGGTGACATAGTGGAGTTGGGGTGTGTGACATAGTGGAGTTGTGGTGTGTGACATAGTGGAGTTGTGGTGTGTGACATAGTGGAGTTGTGGTGTGTGACATAGTGGAGTTGTGGTGTGTGACATAGTGGAGTTGTGGTGGGTGACATAGTGGAGTTGGGGTGTGTGACATAGTGGAGTTGTGGTGTGTGACATAGTGGAGTTGTGGTGTGTGACATAGTGGAGTTGTGGTGTGTGACATAGTGGAGTTGTGGTGTGTGACATAGTGGAGTTGTGGTGTGTGACATAGTGGAGTTGGGGTGGGTGACATAGTGGATTTGTGGTGTGTGACATAGTGGAGTTGTGGTGTGTGACATAGTGGAGTTGTGGTGTGTGACATAGTGGAGTTGTGGTGTGTGACATAGTGGAGTTGTGGTGTGTGACATAGTGGAGTTGTGGTGTGTGACATAGTGGAGTTGTGGTGTGTGACATAGTGGAGTTGTGGTGTGTGACATAGTGGAGTTGTGGTGTGTGACATAGTGGAGTTGTGGTGTGTGACATAGTGGAGTTGTGGTGTGTGACATAGTGGAGTTGTGGTGTGTGACATAGTGGAGTTGTGGTGTGTGACATAGTGGAGTTGTGGTGTGTGACATAGTGGAGTTGTGGTGTGTGACATAGTGGAGTTGGGGTGGGTGACATAGTGGAGTTGTGGTGTGTGACATAGTGGAGTTGTGGTGTGTGACATAGTGGAGTTGTGGTGTGTGACATAGTGGAGTTGGGGTGGGTGACATAGTGGAGTTGTGGTGTGTGACATAGTGGAGTTGTGGTGTGTGACATAGTGGAGTTGTGGTGTGTGACATAGTGGAGTTGGGGTGGGTGACATAGTGGAGTTGTGGTGTGTGACATAGTGGAGTTGTGGTGTGTGACATAGTGGAGTTGTGGTGTGTGACATAGTGGAGTTGGGGTGGGTGACATAGTGGAGTTGTGGTGGGTGACATAGTGGAGTTGTGGTGGGTGACATAGTGGAGTTGTGGTGTGTGACATAGTGGAGTTGTGGTGTGTGACATAGTGGAGTTGGGGTGGGTGACATAGTGGAGTTGTGGTGTGTGACATAGTGGAGTTGTGGTGTGTGACATAGTGGAGTTGTGGTGTGTGACATAGTGGAGTTGGGGTGGGTGACATAGTGGAGTTGTGGTGGGTGACATAGTGGAGTTGTGGTGGGTGACATAGTGGAGTTGTGGTGGGTGACATAGTGGAGTTGTGGTGGGTGACATAGTGGAGTTGTGGTGGGTGACATAGTGGAGTTGTGGTGGGTGACATAGTGGAGTTGTGGTGGGTGACATAGTGGAGTTGTGGTGGGTGACATAGTGGAGTTGTGGTGGGTGACATAGTGGAGTTGGGGGGGGCGGTGTGCAATGTCAAATTGTAAAAGATGCACAGCCGGCCACTTGGAAGTCTGGTTCATAATGGACTCTCCCAACAACCTGACTTTCCACGATTAAACCCTTCAATCTGTAATGAGACGAACCGGTAGACAAAGGCGGCACGTGTGGCGAGCAAGTGGGCGCGTCGCCTGTAAAGAGTCACGTGAGAGAGAGAGAGAGAGAGACAGAGAGAGAGAGAGAGAGAGAGAGAGAGAGAGAGACAGAGAGAGAGAGAGAGAGGTTATTGCTGAATCGTTTGTTTTATGTGTGTGGCGTATTGACGGCATGTGCTCTATAGCAGTGGTCCACAACATAGGGCCGCAGACCTGTAGGCTACCGGTAACGGACCGTGGAACGATAGTTACTGAGCCGCCCAAAAAAAATCATTAAATTATTTCAATTTTATTTATTCCTCTCGTGATTGGGCGACTTTCCATGTGGGCGAGAAATAATCAACGTACCCTTTCCCTTTTCAGGGGGCCGCGGTGAAATTATAAAACACTGACCGGTCCGTGGTCATATAAAGGATGGGGACCACTGTTTTACTAAACAGCTCTCTCTCTCTCTCTCTCTCTCTCTCTCTCTCTCTCTCTCTCTCTCTCTTTATAGCTTGGTAATATTGATATGAATATTGTAAAAATTATCAGCAATCGGTATCTGGATTTTTTTATAACTTTAAAGCATTTTGATTTATTCAAAAAACATCAACAACTATTTTTAAGGATAATCAACATTATACAAAAAACTTCCGTTCACTAAGATCTTTCTCCCAATTACTAACACAGACGTTAAACTTTAGTTTAAATTGCAACAAGGACGTTTTAATTTCACCCTTTATCAGATGGTGAAATATTAGCATCGCCTAATTCTCCCACAATACATTCACTTTACTCATATAATACCCTCACTTTACTCATATAATACCCTCACTTTACTCATATAATACCCTCACTTTACTCATATAATACCCTCACATTATGGGACTCATTCAATACATTCACCCTGTGACAGTTATAACTTTAAAGCAATAAGGGGACGGGTGTTAGGGCGATGTATGCATGGCTATAACCACCATAGCACATAGTGCAGAGGCCTTGGAAGCACCACGGGAGACATAGGTAGGGTCAGTGGTCACATCGGGACTTGAACCCGTAGCAAACAGCATCTAGTTCGGGGGCTCTGAATGAAAGTTTCAGCCAGCCACAACATAACTCTTTCGACTCAAATTAAACTCACTTAAAATGATCTGCCATCGGACCAACTAACCCTCTCAATGTATTTTTACACCCCCCCTCTTGTCAATTCAAACCGTTTCCAGGGTTTGTCTTATCACACACCTTCTCACAGACTCGGTAAAATAGCGAGTAAAACCGATGTCGTGTCGTTCATTTCCGGGGTCACAGAATAGTTGACGTACGTTCTCTCACGAGAGTAGCATTGCAGACAGCCAGTGGAGTTCATTTCTTAATATCATTAGTTGTTTCGTTTATTGGCTTTTAGACCATTTTTTTATATTGGATTCCAGTCTTCAAGTGACATAATTTACTGCGATAGAAAAAAACATTTACACAACATTTTTTCAGTATTAACTGTGTAATGTATGTGTAATGTATGTGTAATGTATGTGTAATGTGTGTGTAATTTGGGTGCAATGTATGTGTAATGTATGTCTAATTTGTGTGCAATTTATGTGTAATGTATGTGTAATGTATGTGTAATGTATGTATAATGTATGTATAATGTATGTGTAAGTATGTGTAATGTATGTGTAAGTATGTGTAATGTGTGTGGAATGTGTGTGGAATATATGTGTAATGTATGTGTAATGTATGTGTATGTATGTGTAATGTATGTGTAATGTATGTGTAAGTATTTGTAATGTGTGTGGAATGTGTGTGTAATGTATGTGTAATGTATGTGTAAGTATGTGTAATGTATGTGTAAGTATTTGTAATGTGTGTGGAATGTGTGTGTAATGTATGTGTAATGTATGTGTAAGTATGTGTAATGTATGTGTAATGTATGTGTAAGTATGTGGAATGTGTGTGGAATGTGTGTGGAATTAGTAGAATGTATGTGTAAGTATGTGCAATGTGTGTCCAATGTATGTGTAATGTATGTGTAATGTGTGTCCAATGTATGTGTATAATGTATGTGTAATGTGTGTCCAATGTATGTGTAATTTATGTGTAATGTGTGTCCAATGTATGTGTAAGTATGTGTAATGTGTGTCCAATGTATGTGTAATGTATGTGTAATGTGTGTCCAATGTATGTGTAAGTATGTGTAATGTGTGTCCAATGTATGTGTAATGTATGTGTAATGTGTGTCCAATGTATGTGTAA
Organism: Bulinus truncatus; assembly: GCA_021962125.1. Classification (NCBI taxonomy): domain Eukaryota; kingdom Metazoa; phylum Mollusca; class Gastropoda; family Planorbidae; genus Bulinus; species Bulinus truncatus. The sequence continues at coordinate 1,603,283 of JAGDYQ010000087.1, read as the reverse complement.
GTATGTGTAATGTGTGTCCAATGTATGTGTAATGTATGTGTAATGTGTGTCCAATGTATGTGTAATGTATGTGTAATGTATGTGTAATGTATGTGTAATGTATGTGTAATGTATGTGTAATGTGTGTGGGGTGGGGGGTGGGAGACTTTGTGCGTCAGCCATGAAATAAAAAAGGGAGAGACAGGGAGATCTTCATGTGCTGGCCAGCTGTGATTCTGACTTAGGGAGATCTTCATGTGCTGGCCAGCTGTGATTCTGACTTAGGGAGATCTTATTGGGCTGGCCAGCTTTGATTCTGACTTAGGGAGGTCTTATTGGGCTGACCAGCTGTGATTCCGACTTAGGGAGATCTTATTGGGCTGGCCAGCTGTGATTCTGACTTAGGGAGATCTTATAGGGCTGGCCAGCTGTGATTCTGAGTGGCCAGCTGTGATTCTGACTAAGGGAGGTCTTATTGGGCTGACCAGCTGTGATTCCGACTTAGGGAGATCTTATTGGGCTGGCCAGCTGTGATTCTGACTTAGGGAGATCTTATAGGGCTGGCCAGCTGTGATTCTGTGTGGCCAGCTGTGATTCTGACTCAGAGATAATTTGATGGTCGGTCGGCTGTGATTCTGAACTAGGCACAATACAATGGGTTGTCTGGTTTTTATTCTAACACTGACGGAGATTTATGAGTGAGCTGATCCTGCTTGAATGTCTAAAGTTGCCGGAAACTTGAAAACTCAATTTAAATAATGGCTTCTTTTATACTTGTTTAATAAAGCTCAGGTAGTATTAATATGGTATAACAAATATTACAATCATGACACAAAACTGCAAGAAAATGTTCACTTGTTAGTAGTGTCATTTATTGCATTGAAATATTGATTTCGGTTTGTGTGTGTGTGTGAGTGTGAGTGTGAGTGTGTGTGTGTCAGTTCTAATAAAAGTACGTCAATGGAAACAATCAGTTTTAAATGTCTTTGTGCCTCTGCATATATATTTTTTTTCTTTTTTTTCAAACTTGTTTTGAAATATTGTAAAAATTAAAATGTTGTCTCTGGTCATGTGCGGAAGTGAAATATTTTATGTCTCGATTGCTATCTCCAAGAGTGGGTGTGTGTGCGCGCACACGTCAAATTGTGTATGTGTGTGAATGTGTGTGTGTGTGAGTGTGTGTGTGTCTAATTGACTTGATTAAAGTACAAACTGCCGTCCTATACATCTCTACATCACCGCTGACTGTATACAGAGTGCTAGAAAAGCATCAACAAATATAATCATATTGAGCAGAACACTAAGTGACATGGACAATTCCTGGATTATATCGCGAAAGATATTCTTTTGTTAAATACAACGTTATAATACCAAGCAGCACTGATTGTATTCCAACCTGAACTGTGTCTATCAATCATTATTTATGAGAATCGCCCATGAAGACAATGGTCAGTAAGTTGACCAACTCGTCCGTTCACTTTATAGTTTTTTTTTTAGAACAAACTTCACAGACAAAATCTATTTTATGGTATTCACAAATGTACATCTATGTATCTGCACAGTATTAAAATGTAATACACTATACCATACAATATTCATTGTTAGTATAGTTCTTTTTTTTTTGGGACTGATTTTGATATTTACAAAAAGGGTGAATTTGACTTTGTTCCGTATGGTGGCTGTTAGTTCCGAATGGTGGTTGTTAGCCATGAATGGTATTTGATTCCGACAAAGGAATGCAGATATTGAGTTTTGACTGTTACAGTAGTGGTGACAGGATGGCGGGGTACAGTAGTGGTGGGGTACAGTACTGGTGGGGTACAGTAGTGGTGGGGTACAGTAGTGGTGGGGTACAGTAGTGGTGGGGTACAGTAGTGGTGGGGTACAGTAGTGGTGACAGGATGGCGGGGTACAGTAGTGATGGGGTACAGTAGTGGTGGGGTACAGTAGTGGTGGGGTACAGTAGTGGTGGGGTACAGTAGTGGTGACAGGATGGCGGGGTACAGTAGTGGTGGGGTACAGTAATGGTGGGGTACAGTAGTGGTGGGGTACAGTAGTGGTGGGGTACAGTAGTGGTGACAGGATGGCGGGGTACAGTAGTGGTGGGGTACAGTAGTGGTGGGGTGCAGTAGTGGTGACAGGATGGCGGGGTACAGTAGTGGTGGGGTACAGTAGTGGTGGGGTACAGTAGTGGTGACAGGATGGCGGGGTACAGTAGTGGTGGGGTACAGTAGTGGTGACAGGATGGCGGGGTACAGTAGTGGTGGGGTACAGTAGTGGTGACAGGATGGCGGGGTACAGTAGTGGTGGGGTACAGTAGTGGTGACAGGATGGCGGGGTACACTGTTTTAAAGGACAAGGCAGTGATGCGTAAACATTTGAAACATAGACGAAGTTTAAAAAATACTGACTTAGACACCACGTGTGACAATATCATGTGACAGTGTGACAATATCATGTGACAGATTGACATCGTCTTATCCCAAATGGTTTGTATGAAATTCAAGAAAAGGTGAAAATAGAATTACAAAAAAAAAAGTAATGGGACAGAAAGTGACGAAGAGGGAGAGAAATGGAATTTCATAAGATGTGGGTTGCGGGCGAGGAGTGAATTGTTAAAGGAAGGCAAGTGTAGTGTGTGGGTAGTTTGCAAGGAGCGTCTCTTTAATACAAGGCAAGTGAGATCAGTGATATAACCAGGATCAGCTGTTTTAATAAAAACATAAATAAAAACATAACGTTCTATCTGCCACCAAGCATAACATAGCTATTAAAACGTGAACATAGCCATTAAAACATTCAATCTAAACAAGACATTAAGCGACGAATGCACGATTGAATGCCCTAAACAGACCATTTAGATTTATCAGACTAAACTATCATTAACACCGGAATGACAGCCTACAGATAGATGAAAATATATAAAGCCTTTAAAGCGACCTACATTAGTAAATCGGTGATGATTATTTTCACAATACATGACACTAAATAATTACTATAATGACGTCATCTACAAGCAGACCAACGTAATATTGACAGATAGGTACATAGTTTCTCTCACTGATTTGTCTCTCTTTTTTTTTTCTGTGACCAACCAAATTGTCTATTAAAGCACGTGATCTATTGATCATAACACTGAGAAACACTGAATCAATAATATTTATATATTTGATTTCAAGAGGCAGACACTTATAGGTTCAATAAATAGGTATATACTATTTTATAATTAGTTTTCTACTGTACTTTTTGACCCAAAACATCCGTTACCAGACACACAAAGCTACCTATCGTGGCGCAATGATCGAGTTCAAATGTTTGGCGCCCTTCTCCCAATCTGAAAATTGCAGACAAATCTAACACAACCTGCAGTACCCTTCTTACGCCACTGTAGGTGTACATATTACTTCAGTATATATTGTAGGTGTACATATTACTTCAGTATATATTGTAGGTGTACATATTACTTCAGTATATATTGTAGGTGTACATATTACTTCTGTATACATTGTAGGTGTACATATTACTTCAGTATATATTGTAGGTGTACATATTACTTCAGTATATATTGTAGGTGTACATATTACTTCAGTATATATTGTAGGTGTACATATTACTTCTGTATACATTGTAGGTGTACAGATTACTTCTACTTTTATAGCCTCTAAAAACAATAGTGAGAGTTATTAGTATATATAGCTGTCTGCAGTTATTAGTATATATAGTTGACTGCAGTTATTACACATTGTAACTCATCATAGAATGAATGATTATCTGGTGGACAATACTATTTACTGCGCATGACTGAGATTTGAACAGTTGATTCGAATCAACACATTTCGGTCAGACAAAAATCGCAAAGCGAAGAAACGAAAACTGTATTTAAGTCAGTTAATGAAGTTTGAAACTTAGAAATATTATCTTACGATATTCTCAGCTCACTTGGAAGGGGTGACCAACAAATTCAGATTTGAAAAATGAAATTGTTTTAACTGAGATTCTAATAGTAGTAATAACGATAATCTCTACCTAAGATTTGTATTTGAAATTTACAGATGGAAAAAATATTCAACCACAACCTTGCAGTTTAGTTCACCATCTCTTGACCAGCAGTAAACACAGGGGAACTTTAAGGACAGACATTGGGAACTTTCAAGACGGACATTGGGAACTTTAAAGACGGACATTGGGAACTTTAAAGACGGACATTTCTGTTTGACAGATTTAGAATTAAAAACAACAACAACAAAAAAACAACGGTTCCATTGTTTTGTTGTAAATAATGTACCCGGAAGTAAAATGACGTAATCATAAAAATAAAAAATATTTACCTTTCTTCCGTTCTGAAGTTTCTTTGTGATCGTCAATTGATTGTCCGCATGATTGTCCACATGATTGTCTGATGTTGATCATAGTTTGTATTTTATCCTCTACTTCATCTGCAGCAACTGCTGCATGTTTCTCTGTAGCCATGAAATTTCTACTTCAGCAATATCAACGTGTAGGTTTGGACCATACTGTATAAGTAATCAGTCAGAAACAGTTCAATAACTGAATATCAACTTCCACGTAGTCTGTTATAAACTGTTCAATAACTGAATATCAACATCCACGTACTCTGTTAGATACATTTCTATATCTCCTTCTTATAACTTTATTGGATATTCTTTTGTGTATATTTTCAATCGATTAGTCTTGGAATGATTTTATTTTCATTACAAAAATGAAAACTAAAAAAATTAAAATCCATTAATTAAGGATGTAGGAACAACTAAATCACAATATACTGACATAATTGTGTAGCCTACTAAATCACAATATACTGATATTATTGTGTACTAAATCACAATATACTGATATTATTGTGTACTAAATCACAATATACTGATATTATTGTGTACTAAATCACAATATACTGATATTATTGTGTACTAAATCACAATATACTGATATTATTGTGTACTAAATCACAATATACTGATATTATTGTGACATTCGCCAAACATAACCAGTCTATATATTCTAAAATAAATGTGGACTTATAATATTTTAGATTTATTAATATCTTTAACCAGAAGTTACCATAAAATAAAAAAAAAATAAATAAAAACTCCAAATACAATGTAGTCACTGAATGACAACAACAAATACAATGTAGTCACTGAATGACAACAACAAATACAATGTAGTCACTGAATGACACCAACAATTACAATGTAGTCACTGAATGACAACTCCAAATACAATGTAGTCACTGAATGATAACTCCAAATACAATGTAGTCCCAGAATGACAACTCCAAATACAATGTAGTCACTGAATGACAACAATAAATATAATGTAGTCATTGAATGACAACTCCAACTACAATGTAGTCACTGAATGACAACAACAAATACAATGTAGTCACTAAATGACAACTCCAAATAATGTAGTCACTGAATGATAACTCCAAATACAATGTAGTCACTGAATGACAACAACAAATACAATGTAATGACTGAATGACAACAACAATTTCAATGTAGTCACTGAATGACAATTCCAAATACAATGTAATCACTGAATGACAACTCCAAATACAATGTAGTCACTGAATGACAACTCCAAATACAATGTAGTCACTGAATGACAACTCCAAATACAATGTAGTGACTGAATGACAACAACAAATACAATGTAGTCACTGAATGACAACTCCCAATACAATGTAGTCACTGAATGACAACTCCAAATACAATGTAGTCACTGAATGACAACTCCCAATACAATGTAGTGACTGAATGACAACAACAAATACAATGTAGTGACTGAATAACAACTCCAAATACAATGTAGTCACTGAATGACAACAACAAATACAATGTAGTCACTAAATGACACCGATTATGTTTGTATGAACAGACGGAACTTTATCGATGTGTTTATTTCGTCCGAAACGAAAGTCAAATGTCATATGTCCTAATACACGAGTACCCTAATTGTGATGAGCTACATGTAACCCTTCATCTATACATCGTTTGTGATCTTTGAAGATCGATTGCTGAGGTGTTGAATGTCTCCCAATCAACCATTCCATTTCTAAGTCCTTCAAATGGACGACGACATCATATTAAGACCAAAAAGCAATGTTTGGGGTATATTATATAACATATGAATTATGTTTTCTATTTCGAAAGTCTCTTAAAGTAAATTTCCCTGGAAAAAATTCAACATTTATGTTTAGACAGTAAAACACTGACATTTGAAAAAGGTTAAAACAATACAAGTCTAAAATTATAACCTAAAATAAAACATCAGGTATTTTAAAAAAAAAATATTTTTTCTCTGTGGCCTCTATTTCAACAGTGAATAAGAAATATTATTGGAAATTTTAAGATTGGAGATTAAGTTCACGATGTTTTCAATTTCAAATTGAGTTCTATAAAAACAATATATTTCAACAATAAAACTATTAAAATGTCATTTACCTATGATGAAGAAAATGTTTCATGACATTTCGTTCAGGTTAAATAATACAACAATATAAAAGAATCACCTTCGTGTCACAAAGAGTTACTTCCTTGTAGTATAACATCGAACTTATATAGATAGAATGTAAACAAAGACATGTTTCCATTAAATCACAGAATCAACGCTGTCTCTTTTCACCAGTGAAACTTAAAACTGAAGTTTGGCTGTAACAAACTGCTCTCGATTTTAAAAAAACTTATAATTCTTTATTTACTTTTCAATATATCTGCTAAAAGTATTCTTGAGATATAGTCCAAAAAATAAAAAGGTGAGATAACTGCAGAATTTCACAAGTGAGGAACACACACACACACACACACACACACACGTGCGCCTAACGGAAAAGCAACGGTCGGGATTTGAAAATAAAAAGTAAAAAAAAAATCCACTACAGTCTCGATGTTGTAGCGCATGTGCGTAACTGTGTTCATCAGACTGCCGGGACAGGACAACTGGTAGAAAGAGAAAGGTAATGGTCCATGTCGGCCCTCTCCCCTTATGGTGGCGGGCCTGTCAATCAAATAAGGGGAATGTCAGGCTCTAGATCACACCAAAACAACACGCCTCTTACGGGGGCTTAGGAGACACACTAACTTTCTGAACTCGTTTTTTTTCTCTCCTTTCTGCCGCCATTATTGAGGTATGGGGCAGGCGTGGGGTGATCATTCGGCGACGAAACTTAAAAAATATAAGAGACCGGGGGAGAGTACGTGAGGATGGACAATAGAACCCTAGCTGACTGGACGCAGCAGTCTGTTAAATAATACACCGGGAAGTGGGTCTTGGGGAGTTTGTTGCTTTCTCTGGAGTGTCCATCTGTTCAGATTGTAGGGGACAAAGAGAAACGTTTTGATTGAAATGTAGTGTTTTGATCTATCTCTCTATCTATCTATCTATCTATCTATCTATCCATCTATCTATCTATCTATCTATCTATCTATCTATCTATCTATCTATCTATCTATCTATCTATCTATCTATCCTTCTCATGATAATTCCCTGTCTTCGCTAGCCTGTGTCTGTATGTATCTATAAACGCACATATAGTTGCAGGTACGTATATTTAAGTAAGTATGCACGGCACGACGTAATTACAGTTCGCTTACAATGTACTAAAGTGCTATCATATTGTGTGCAAGCACCGTTGTCTGTCTGTATGTATGTATGTCTGTATGTC
>JAGDYQ010000087.1:1577763-1595117 GCA_021962125.1 Bulinus truncatus | reverse complement strand
TCAAAAGCAAAAGATAATTCAAACTGCAGCAAATAATCCAATATAAAATGAATGATGGGAACAAATGCGATATCACTAGTTACTTCTCTCTCTCTCTGTCTCTCTCTCTCTGTCTCTTTCTCTCACTCAGAGACACAACCGTCGAATGCCCGCGAATCTATATTTCATTCTTCATATCCCTTTCTCCCCTTCATCTAAGCTCTCCTCACTCAGGTCAATTATTGCCCCTGCGGCGAGAATGCTTTCTTCCCCCTTTGACTTCACCTAGCCTCTGTCTGACCCTTCTATCCTCCCCTCTTCCACTGAACTCGCTTTACTCGCAGGGCCCCCCATCAAATCCTCTGGGTCCCGGCTTATATAAGCTTTTAACAGGTTCCCATGGAAGACCTTAGTCCCCTTGGGTAGTTGGAGCTGGTAGTCAAGGAGCCCCACCCTTTTGATCACTTGGTAGGGGCCCTTCCATTGCATGAGCAATTTATTTCTCTCATCTGACATGAGAATTAATACCTTATCACCCGGGGCAAACTCTCGAAGTTTAGCTTTCTGGTTGAAGTATTTGCGAGCCCTTTCACTGGCTCGACTCAACTCTTGCTGGGCTAGTTGACAGGTCTCCTCCAGTTTGTTACGAAGGTCGACCACATATTGGTAAGTGGTCCGAACTTCGATGGGTTCCTGCTCTTTGGACCATAGCTCCCGGAGTATATGGCCGGGCCCCCTTACCTTCCGCCCATACAGAAGCTCAAATGGGGAAAAGCCCAAACTTTCCTGAGGGGCCTCCCTGTAAGCAAACAACAGGGCCGGGAGGTACCGGTCCCAGTCTTTGGGCCTCTCACAACACATTTTCCCCAGCATTGATTTCAGAGTGCCATTGAACCTTTCGACTAGCCCATTACACTGGGGGCGGTATGGAGTGGTCAAGAGCTGGCGCATAGACAGTAGCCTCGATACTTCTCCCATCATCTGGGATGTAAATTGGCTCCCTCGGTCGGACAATATTTCCTCTTGGACCCTTACCCGAGTAAATATTTCCACTAAGGCCTCAGCCACCCTCTCGGTATCAATAACCCGAAGAGGTACCGCCTCGGGGTACCGTGTGGCGTAGTCTACAAGGGTCAGAATGTAGCGGTTCCCCCTATCTGATGTGGGGTCGAAGGGGCCCACGATATCAACTGCTACTCGTTTGAAGGGGACATCTATGAGTGGCATGGTACCTAGGGGTAGTTTGCTAGTCTTCTCTTTAGGTGTGGTGCGCTGACACCAGTCACACGACCTACAATACCGCTTCACGTCGCCCCCTATACCTGGCCAAAAAAATTGAGATTGGGTCCTCTCAAGGGTCTTCTTTGCCCCCAGAAGACCCCCGAAAAGGATCTCATGGGCCACTCTCATCGCCTCGCTCCTCTGCTCTTTGGGTACCACTAATTGGGTGGATGTCTCCCCCTTTTTACCTACTAGCTCTCTGTACAACAGGTCCCCCTTTATTGTATATCTCTCCATGTGGCCCCGGTGGTTGTTGACCCTTCCACTTTCTGCCCATTCCCTTAACTTACGAAGGTAGGGGTCGTTTTGTTGCTGGAGGTGGAACTCAGAAGGGGTAACGGCTGATGCAAGGCACGGGGGCGTGGAGAGGGGTTTAACAGGCTTCATCTGTTTTCTCTCCTGCTCCCTGGTCATCACTGCACAGTTAGTTGGACCTTCCTCTGAAGGGTGCAGGGGCGTTGGGTCGAGTGTAGTGGATTTCCCTTCCCAGTCAGGGTTGGGTGAAAAGGGCGTCGAGCCCCTGGTACATTGCCGATAATGAGGTCATAGAGGGGCTCATCTAGTGCCCATGCTTCCAACTGCCCCACGTAATACGGCGTGTCTACTTGTACCACAACGACTGGGGCCTCAAACACGCCCCCGTTAATGGTCTTCAACTGGCCCCTCCGTCCAGTTCTGCCCTCGATCGGTACTAAGGAGGTCCGGACCACGACCCCCCAGCATCCCGAATCCCTTAGGACCTGCACCGGGTGTCCGTTAACAAACCCTTTTGAAAGTGGAGAAGTGTCCTCGTGTGTGACAGCAGCCCCTACCTCAGTTACCTGTTCTCCCTCACGATCCGACGTTGCTGTGGCCTGGGGCGGGGTGAGAGGGGATGCTGATCTTACTGCCCCCATCGGACTGACCTTCCGCTGTGGGCACCTTCCCGACCAGTGTTCGGGTGACCCGCACGTGAAGCAGGACATTCTCGGTCTTCAAGGGCGCCCGGTGTCTGGCCTAGGAGGAACACTGGGCCTCCCATTACCTTTAGGGGCCTCTGGTTTGGGTCCCTCCTTTTTAAAGGGTACATTATGGGGTTCCCTGTAGGTTGTTTCCCTTCGAGGGCCCCACCTTGTGGGTTCTCCCCCTTTGCCCACATGAGCTTTCCTGTAGTTTTCCGCCAAGGTGAGCATCTCGTCCCATGTCCCTGGCTTACGCTCCTTCAGGAACACCTGTAGCCCACTAGAGGCCCCGTCCATTAACTGCTCCCTGAGCAGGAGGTCCATCACACCATCAAAGCTATGCTCTGTCCCGCTGAGCTCAACCCACCTCGTCAGGAGGTCGGCTAGACGTGCACCGAATAGGGGGTAGGTCTCCCCTCTTTCTAAATGGGCCCCCCTAAACTTTTGTCTAAAGCTTTCCTCCGTAAAGTCGTATGACTTTAGGAGGGCAGCCTTCAATGAGTCAAAGTTATTTGCCTCGTCAGCCGTCAAGCGGGTAGCTGTCGTCAGGGCCCGTCCCGTGAGTAGTGATGTCAAGCAGGGGGCCTACTCGTGTCGTTCCCAACCCGCGGACAGAGCGTATCTTTCAAACCTACGAATGTAGGCGTCTATATTGTCCGTCTCGTCAAGTTTGGGGAGTTTGGGTTTGGAGGATGTCGTTGACTGACTGCTTGGGGTTGGGCTTGCCGGCCCCCCTTCCCTCTCTAACCGTGCTAGGGCCACCCTCTCCTCAGATGCTAATTTAGCTGCCTCCTGCTCGGCCGCTATTCTAGCTAACTCAAGCTCTCTATCGTGTTTTGCGCGTTCGGCTTCTCTATCCTGATCGGCCGTTATTCTGGCTAATTCAAGCTCTCTATCGTGCCTAGCGCGTTCGGCTTCTCTACCCTGATCGGCAGTTATTCTGGCTAATTCTACCTCTTTATCATGGTTTGCACGTTCAGCTTCTGCTTCCCGTTCTAGCCTAGCTCGTTCAGATTCTGCTTCCCGTTCTAGTCTAGCCCGTTCAGATTCTGCTTCCCGTTCTAGCCTAGCCCGTTCAGATTCTGCTTCCCGTTCTAGCCTAGCCTCTTCCACCTCTCTATCCCTTTCGCATTTAACGTGTTTTATGGCCGTATTAACGTCGCACCCCAAGTCTATGAAGTACTGTACGTACTCCTCCATAGATTTCATGGTTGGTGACGTTAATACGAGCCTAAGATGAGTAACGGTTAACCCAGACAAAGCTCGCCGTGCAGCTTAACACACCGGTCAGAGCACTCACAACTGATCACAATCAAAGAAGTGTATTAAAATGGCTTACCTTGACGCTTCCTCCCTCCTTTTAACAGAATATGAAATATCTTCCACCGTACACAATCTTACACACATGCATAAAGTCTAAATGTCTAAATGTTATTTATTCGCCGATAACCGTGCGGCTTTTTCTTTTACTGTCTTGTTGACCTCGTCTGTACTTTCAGTCGGACTACGTGAGTACGCGTGGTGAGTCCGGTATGACTCCTGAAGACTTGGGTGAGTCCGGTATGACTCCTGAAGACTTGGGTGAGTCCGGTATGACTCCTGAAGACTTGGGTGAGTCCGGTATGACTCCTGAAGACTTGGGTGAGTCCGGTATGACTCCTGAAGACTTGTGGCACAGATTAAGCCCCCCGAGTCTATGTTGAATCAGCTTTCGGCCCAGCCTGGTTATTGTAGAACACAACTTCAGGTGAAGGTTCGATCCCGAGACGAGCCTCCCAGATGTTGAGGATCCCAGACGGGCCCCCAGATGTTGAGGATCCCGGATGAGCCCCCAGATGTTGAGGATCCCAGACGGGCCCCCAGATGTTGAGGACCCCTTGGAGGGTATCCTTGGATTGTTGCTAAGAGTATGAGGGCTGACTCAATGATGACTCGTATTTATATTTGTGTTTTTGCCACACACAGTCTCACCAACAATTAGACGTATAGCAAGCGATGAATAATCAATTCCACAAGCGTGTGTACAACACTAAGATATTTATTTTACAAAGGCACCAGTCCGTAATAGGGATCTGGTGATTTGTCAAAAGCAAAGATAATTCAAACTGCAGCAAATAATCCAATATAAAATGAATGATGGGAACAAATGCGATATCACTAGTTACTTCTCTCTCTCTCTGTCTCTCTCTCTCAGTCTCTCTTTCTCTCACTCAGAGACACAACCATCGACTCGGTCACTGCTAAGACCCTCCGTCGAATGCCCGCGAATCTATATTTCATTCTTCATATCCCTTTCTCCCACGTGACCCTTAGCCAATCAAATATAATATAGGTTTCTTTCAAACTTTCAAATTAGGGGGTGGAGCCTAGATGAGGAGGGGGGGGGGAGAAATACGTCGTATAGACAAAGACCTTAGTAACTGGACATCGAGCGGGTCGCTGTCCCTTTGAAGAAGCCGACCGGAGAATAGTCCGGTGGTCAGAGAATATTTCCCCTGGAATGTAACGTGTTTCTGTTACCTCCATGCCTCGTTCACCTGGCTGATGACGCAATTAACGGGGGTGGGTTAAAAGGGGGGAAACTGGAGCACGGGAACGTATATTACTATACATGGTATAATATACACCTTAACGTTAGTAATATTATTAAGTTAAGGGTTGGAGTAAGGGGATAGTTTCGACAATATATATATATATATATATATATATATATATATATATATATATATATATATATAAAAGACTAGAACATAGATATATAAGACTAGAACAATCTGCTATTTACTCAATCATTGTATATCATAAGAAATGTTTAGTTTGCATCTCTCTATCTATATACATGTTGGAGAAAGATTACATACAAACCTATTCAGTCTTTTAGAACCTCAACGACTGACCTGTTACAAATGTTCCCACAATAAAAGTTAAGTCATAACTAACACCCTCCACAGCTTAATTTCAAACTGGTATCCAAAGGCGTAACTAGGGAGTAGGATGGTGGGTCCTATTTCGAAAGTCCCCCCTGGGTCCCAGCTTGAGTGGGCCCCTAAAATTGTTGCATTAAATATTAAGTAGATTATCTCATGTCATGATGTCGAATGTCTAAATGCAGGGGACTCCCAAAGAGGTCAAGCCCCCTGGGCCCCCAAATCCCTAGGTTTGGCACTGCTTGTATCAAACTTTATAATTGCATAATATGTGCACGAATATTACCAGTCGATTTGATTATACACTGCAGGATTTTTGTATACTGTCAATATTTCTTTTACGTTGTAAACAATTTATTGGGAACTAGCAATAGTACCAGGGTGGTACATAAAAAAAAATGATCAATCGCGAAACTATATCAGTTTTAATTAAGTAGCATGAAAAAGTCAAATGATCGAAGTAAATATATTCAGTAAATTTAAAATACAGCTTAAAACATTTAATTTAAATAGCCTTAGAATTAGCCAGCTAAATTATTGTTAAGATTATCGCAATTAAAAATGGGATGTGGTGGGTGATAAATACGTTTTGCATGTGCACTCAAAAATTTATTATGCTGAACCTGCCCAAATATATGTATATTTTTTTTAATTTGTCAACAAGTACTGCATTCAATAAATGCTTATTGAAACATTTGTTTTTCTTTTGATTATAATTATACATTGATTTTATAAAATGTCAGTAAATATAACAATACTTCTAAATAAATACACTTCACTATAACGCAATATATTTAACCCAAATAAGTATACATTGTTTTTTGAAAGTATACATTTAATATAAAAATATATCGGTAGCAAAAAAAGTATAAATATATTATAATATGTGCATCTTTATATATAGTATGAGGTATATACAGGGACAATGAATACACAGTTATTTATTTCTCTTAGCCCCCCCCCCCCCCGGTGTCGGTGGGTGTTAGAAAACCGACACCGGTGTCGGTATCGGCGGTAGATGAAATACCGACACCGGTATCGGTGTCAGTGTAGGCGGCTAATGGAATGCCAACACCGGTGTCGGTGTCCGCAAATATTTTTTTCCGACACCACACCCCTGCTTGTTAGGAGGCCTTATAAAATATTTTTAACTAAGAGAGGAAAAAATAATTTATTTGAAACTGATTTATTAAGTTATCTACAATCCATGTAATTTACGAAAAAAAAGCTTATGTATTTTATATTTGTTATAAGTACTAATGTCGTGACTCTATTTATGTTTGGGTAGCGTGTATGAAGAGTAACAACAACACAGGCATATATCACGATAACCAATTGGGATGGTAACAGAAAAATAGTTTATTTACACTTATATACATTGAATAAACTCATGTATAAGAAACAAATACTGGTTCATCAACCATCAAAAATGTATGTCTGTTAATACACAATACTATATCTTCAATATCTTTTATTCTGTATCAGCCTGTCCATAGCCTTCATAACCTCCGCCATATTGCCATCTTGAGTATCTCTCCTTCTGTCCTTTTTTATCTCCCTTTCACACGGGGAACAACTCTTATATTTTTTATACTGTCCCTTCACTCCAGAGTTGTGTCACGACATATCCCCCTAACCGGAAAAAAAATTTCAACACCTTGAAATTTTACAAAGTCTCTGTCCAATAAAGAAATTGCATTAAAATCACAATTTGAAAAATACTCAACATTGTCATTGATCATTATAATCTTGAAAAGTACCTCACAATATTGTCAGTTTTTATTTATATTACACTTTACTTTGTATGTCTTCAGTGTGTCTCTGTTCATCAGAGTTAACTTTTATTATGTCACATAATTTGTTGCAATTTTACTTTTGATATAGCTGTTATGCTTCCTTGTATTTATTCAGAATTGTCTGTTTCATTAGCTCCAATGAGAAATCTTGATAGCATGTCAGGTATGTGGTTGTCTTGACCTTTTATATAAACAATTTTAAATTTGAAATCGGACAAGATAAGTTTCCATCTTAAAATCCTTGAATTATTTATTTTATCTGTCATCTGTATGAGAGGTTTATGATCAACTTGAATCACAAATTCATGTCCCAAAAGATATTTTTGTAATTTTATAACACACCATTTTATGGCTAAAGCTTCTAATTCAATTACAGAATAATTCATCTCAGCTTTACTAAGCTTTCGACTAATAAACTTTATAGGTCTTGGAACTGTACCCTCCAATTGTTGCAACGAACCACCGATACCTTTTGTACTAGCATCAGTAGCTACTATCAACTCTTTATTTAAATCAATAGTTGAAAGTATAACATTATTGTTGAATTGTGCCTTTATTATGTCCAATGTCTTTTGACAATCTACAGTCCAAATTACTTGATTAGGCATAGTTTTCCTTGTCAGCAAAATCAAAGGCTCTATAAGTTGTGAGAAATTTGGAAAAAATGCTCTATAAAAATTGCACAGTCCAAGAATACTTCTGACATTCTTTTTAGTTTTGGGTGTCTCAATACATAAAATCTTGTTCATCAATTGTGAAGTTGGTTTATAATTCTTATAAGAAATTGGATAACCCAAGAAATCCAATGAAAAATATCCTATTTTTATTTTTTCTGGAGCAACATGTAAATTATTAGCCTTGAGAATATTAAACAATGTTGCCAAAACCTTCAAATGCTCTTCCCAAGTCTCTGTAAAAACACAAATGTCATCCACATAATGAGTTACATTGTTTACATTATGCAGGAGCATAAACATCATTTTTGAAAATGTTGCAGTAGAGTTAACCAAACCGAATGGCATTCTAGTCCATTCATAAAAACCATTATGAGTTTTAAATGCAGTAAAATGTATGCAGTCCTCATTCATAGGGATCTGCCAGAAACCTCTAACAGAATCCTCCCACCGCTGCCACCAAGAATAATATACCTGTGTCGTGACTCTATTTATGTTTGGGTAGCGTGTATGTAGAGTAACAACACAGGCATATATCACGATAACCAATTGGGATGGTAACAGAAAAATAGTTTATTTACACTTATATACATTGAATAAACTCATGTATAAGAAACAAATACTGGTTCATCAACCATCAAAAATGTATGTCTGTTAATACACAATACTATATCTTCAATATCTTTTATTCTGTATCAGCCTCTCCATAGCCTTCATAACCTCCGCCATATTGCCATCTTGAGTATCTCTCCTTCTGTCCTTTTTTATCTCCCTTTCACACGGGGAACAACTCTTATATTTTTTATACTGTCCCTTCATTCCAGAGTTGTGTCACGACAACTAATAAAATTTATAGTAGAGACTCTAAATTCAAATATAGAAGAATTTTGGAGTATTCCTTCACGATTCTTTGTGGATCCTACTATAATATGGAACTTATAATGAATATTAATTAAGTGATTACAGTAAAGCTTGTTAAGTCTATAAATAGCTGCATTATCTCCTTGTAAATCAGCGGCTCTCAATTGTTCTCCCCCCCCCATACCCCAAAAGGTGCGAAAGAATGTCAGCTAAAAAAATGAGTTGACCATCACTGAGTTGACCATCAATGAGTTGACCATCACTGAGTTAAACGTCACTGTGTTGACCACCACAGACAATATTTTGTTAAGAGATAGATGCTCACCCAGAGCTAATATGTGTATACACTATTGAGAATCCCTTACCAAAGAAGGTTGTGTGATTTCTTGAACGCTTAACCATTGCAGGTTTACTTCCTCCTACTTAGAACAATAGTCAGCATCGTTAAATCCTGGTGTCGAAATATGGATTGTGAAACCCGAAGAGCGGGCGGGAAGTTCGGTGGGTGCTAATGAGACATCCGACAGGAGTGCTCACTACCGTCTTTCAAAACGTTTTACGGTTCTCAAAGATAACAACTTGACACGCCACTGATTGCATGTCGAATAATTAAAACAATATACTTGCCAGGCCATTGGAGTGATTATATTTTAACAGATTGATGTCATTAACAAATTAACTAACAGAGTGGCTAACATGTACACTTTATTTCTGTAGTGCTCTCCCCTTCATTTTCATTAATTGCTTTAACCACAGAAACAAAGTTATTTATATCTACAGCTTCATATTGCTGTAACCATAGAAACAAAGTTATTTATATCTACAGCTTCATATTGATGTAACCATAGAAACAAAGTTATTTATATCTACAGCTTCATATTGCTGTAACCATAGAAACAAAGTTATTTATATGTACAGCTTCATATTGCTGTAACCATAGAAACAAAGTTATTTATATCTACAGCTTCATATTGATGTAACCATAGAAACAAAGTTATTTATATCTACAGCTTCATATTGCTGTAACCATAGAAACAAAGTTATTTATATCTACAGCTTCATATTGCTGTAACCATAGAAACAAAGTTATTTATATGTACAACTTCAACTTTCGTCTTCTTTATTTACCTTTTATTAATTGTAATTTGTTTCAGTGACACACAGCTGCAATGAAACAAATGCAATTTTTTTTAAAGTAAAAAAAAATCGCTTAAAACATGTATTCCATTCAGTCGAAACAATGAGTAGCAGCACTGTCAGAGAGATTATAGTTTGGCCTCATTTTCTCTTCATGTGCTGTAATGCACTTTGAGTTCATTTAGCTACAGATTTATGTTGATTTCATTCTAAATATCTATTTTTTCATAGTGGTCATCTTTATGTACAATTTGATGGTGAGGAACACCGGGAACATTGTTTGAAGTTTGGGACTTTCTCTGTGCAATCTAAAAAAAGAATGTTAAAAAAAGAAACTTAACAAGAAGTACGACTGGTATTTATTTCAATTTCACATATATTAAACACACACATATATTAAACACACACATATATTAAACACACACATATATTAAACACACACACATATTAAACACACACATATATTAAACACACACATATATTAAACACACACATATAAATATGTCACATTTTGTCTACACTGCGATAGTTTTTCGATGAAAAGAAAAAAGTAAAGTTACCCCTAAGGGCTCATCGGAGCGGAAGAAATGAAGATAATAGAATTGATCTGTTTCATTAGACACTAGGCGTATTGGGGAATTTTCAGTACTCTAATATTTATGATATTCTTTGGAGTTTATGTCAGCAAAGTAATTTTTGGTTACATAATAGATATATTTGTGCTGTCAATGTACTTTCAGCTAGTTTAAAAAAATATTAGTTTTCATCCAAGGTCCTTAATTTAAGAACATAATTTTACTCTATTTAAAAACAGCAAATACATTAGAGCATAATCAATGAAGGTGGTATTACAATTTCAGTGATTATTTCACTGAGAAGAAACAACACTTGAGTGCAAGCTACCTAATTACGTGTGTACTTTCGGACAAAACTGTATGGGAGGAACCGTACCAGTTTGGCATGTCACCGTTACATTATGAAAGTAATCATTGATCCAGTCACCAGAGGACCGAAAAAAGAAACGTTTTTTTTTTTAGAGATTTCGTAGACATTGGAATTATATTGGTAAATTTAACTATAAATGTGAATGGATGTTTATTTCATCACTTTTGTCCTCATGTCATGACACAATGACGTCACTCACTTCGTTAAGCATCAAAGAATTCCAGCTTAGAGATTATTATTTTAAGCTTCCTCATCAATCACTGTTATTTCTCATTGCACAGTCCATTGAATACATGGGGCCGACATCTTTCCAGGTAAAACAAAAAACATTAATAGTTCTAGCCCAAGGTCATGGTTGACTGTATCTTTATTTACCTTTCGATTTCCCCGCGCCAGACACACATTTTATAGCAGAAGTTAAAACAAACAGCATAAGAACCACAGAGATCGAAAGCCAATCATTTAATTAGGTAAAACAAACATCATAAGAACCACAGAGATCGATAGCCAATCATTTAATTAGGTAAAACAAACAACATAGGAACACGCCTATTGAGACTATATATGTTGGCAGGCAATATCTCTCAAATCGACAGACCAAGGTCAAGATGATCGTATATCGAGGACTATCGATAATATTGGTTTAAATTATATTTTAGTCTTCTTCCAAAATTATTTTTTTTGTGGGGGGAGGTATTCCTCTGGGGGCTTTGTCTGCTGGGGGTTTTGTCCTACACTCCTGAAGTACTTTTTTTTTTACCTATGTTCATCATGCTTTCTCCTACAGTCATTATTTACTTATCACTTACAGTTTTTAAAAGACTTACTTTACTCACATACATGTTGAAAAGAACAATAAATAACGCCACACATGTAACACTCAGTGGGGCAGTCACAGCAATGAACAAGGACAAATTGATGCTTGCTGCAAATAAAAGTAACAAATGTACATCTGAGATATAGACCATAACTATTGTTTAGCTTTTATATTATTATTATTGGTTGTTACATTGTTGTTTAGAAATATACAGAGCTTTAACTTTACAGTGAACAGATTTACTTAGATGAATCTTTTAAGTATGAAAGGTAAAACGTGTAATTAATCAAACGTACGTACTAATATAAATTTCTAGCAGTAGCGTTGCCCGGGGTGAACTTTACAAGTTCTACACACATCCACAAAACAATAGTAGGCCTACAACACAGCTAAAGAACTACCCACATCCACAGAACACTAGTATAATACAGCCAAAGTACTACCAACTTCCACAGAACACTAGTATAATACAGCTAAAGTACTACCAACTTCCACAGAACACTAGTATAAAACAGTCAAAGTACTACCCACACCCACAGAACACTAGTATAATACAGCCAAAGTACTACCAACTTCCACAGAACACTAGTATAATACAGCTAAAGTACTACCAACTTCCACAGAACACTAGTATAATACAGTCAAAGTACTACCCACATCCACAGAACACTAGTATAATACAGCCAAAGTACTACCCACATCCACAGAACACTAGTATAATACAGCTAAAGTACTACCAACTTCCACAGAACACTAGTATAATACAGCCAAAGTACTACCCACATCCAGAGAACACTAGTATAATACAGCTAAAGTACTACCAACATCCACAGAACACTAGTATAATACAGCCAAAGTACTACCCACATCCACAGAACACTAGTATAATACAGCCAAAGTACTACCCACATCCACAGAACACTAGTATAATACAGCCAAAGTACTACCGACTTCCACAGAACACTAGTATAATACAGCTAAAGTACTACCCACATCCACAGAACACTAGTATAATACAGCTAAAGTACTACCCACATCCACAGAACACTAGTATAATACAGCTAAAGTACTACCCACATCCACAGAACAATAGTATAATACAGCTAAAGTACTACCCACATCCACAGAACACTAGTATAATACAGCTAAAGTACTACCAACTTCCACAGAACACTAGTATAATACAGCTAAAGTACTACCCACATCCACAGAACACTAGTATAATACAGCTAAAGTACTACCCACATCCACAGAACACTAGTATAATACACTAAAGTACTACCCACATCCACAGAACACTAGTATAATACAGCTAAAGTACTACCCACATCCACAGAACACTAGTATAATACAGCTAAAGTACTACCCACATCCACAGAACACTAGTATAATACAGCTAAAGTACTACCCACATCCACAGAACACTAGTATAATACAGCTAAAGTACTAACAACATCCACAGAACACTAGTATAATACAGCTAAAGTACTACCCACATCCACAGAACACTAGTATAATACAGCTAAAGTACTACCCACATCCACAGAACACTAGTATAATACAGCTAAAGTACTACCAACTTCCACAGAACACTAGTATAATACAGCTAAAGTACTACCCACATCCACAGAACACTAGTATAATACAGCCAAAGTACTACCCACATCCACAGAACACTAGTATAATACAGCTAAAGTACTACCCACATCCACAGAACACTAGTATAATACAGCTAAAGTACTACCCACATCCACAGAACACTAGTATAATACAGCCAAAGTACTACTCACATCCACAGAACACTAGTATAATACAGCTAAAGTACTACCCACATCAACAGAACACTAGTATAATACAGCTAAAGTACTACCAACATCCACAGAACACTAGTATAATACAGCCAAAGTACTACCCACATCCACAGAACACTAGTATAATACAGCCAAAGTACTACCCACATCCACAGAACACTAGTATAATACAGCTAAAGTACTACCCACATCCACAGAACACTAGTATAATACAGCTAAAGTACTACCCACATCCACAGAACACTAGTATAATACAGCCAAAGTACTACTCACATCCACAGAACACTAGTATAATACAGCTAAAGTACTACCCACATCAACAGAACACTAGTATAATACAGCTAAAGTACTACCCACATCCACAGAACACTAGTATAATACAGCCAAAGTACTACCCACATCCACAGAACACTAGCATAATACAGCTAAAGTACTACCCACATCCACAGAACACTAGTATAATACAGCCAAAGTACTACCCACATCCACAGAACACTAGTATAATACAGCTAAAGTACTACCCACATCCACAGAACACTAGTATAATACAGCTAAAGTACTACCCACATCCACAGAACACTAGTATAATACAGCTAAAGTACTACCCATATCCACAGAACACTAGTATAATACAGCTAAAGTACTACCCACATCCACAGAACACTAGTATAATACAGCTAAAGTACTACCAACTTCCACAGAACACTAGTATAATACAGCTAAAGTACTACCCACATCCACAGAACACTAGTATAATACAGCCAAAGTACTACTCACATCCACAGAACACTAGTATAATACAGCTAAAGTACTACCCACATCAACAGAACACTAGTATAATACAGCTAAAGTACTACCCACATCCACAGAACACTAGTATAATACAGCCAAAGTACTACCCACATCCACAGAACACTAGTATAATACAGCTAAAGTACTACCCACATCCACAGAACACTAGTATAATACAGCTAAAGTACTACCCACATCCACAGAACAATAGTATAATACAGCTAAAGTACTACCCATATCCACAGAACACTAGTATAATACAGCTAAAGTACTACCCACATCCACAGAACACTAGTATAATACAGCTAAAGTACTACCAACTTCCAAAGAACACTAGTATAATACAGCTAAAGTACTACCCATATCCACAGAACACTAGTATAATACAGCTAAAGTACTACCCACATCCACAGAACACTAGTATAATACAGCTAAAGTACTACCCATATCCACAGAACACTAGTATAATACAGCTAAAGTACTACCCACATCCACAGAACACTAGTATAATACAGCTAAAGTACTACCAACTTCCACAGAACACTAGTATAATACAGCTAAAGTACTACCCATATCCACAGAACACTAGTATAATACAGCTAAAGTACTACCCATATCCACAGAACACTAGTATAATACAGCTAAAGTACTACCCACATCCACAGAACACTAGTATAATACAGCTAAAGTACTACCAACTTCCACAGAACACTAGTATAATACACTAAAGTACTACCCACATCCACAGAACACTAGTATAATAAGCTAAAGTACTACCCACATCCACAGAACACTAGTATAATACACTAAAGTACTACCCACATCCACAGAACACTAGTATAATACACTAAAGTACTACCCACATCCACAGAACACTAGTATAATACACTAAAGTACTACCCATATCCACAGAACACTAGTATAATATTATTTATATAGTTTTGTTAGCACAGACCAAATATGTCAGCACGTAAAATAAGCACCAGAACCTCAGTGAAAACTTTTGTAATATGCCACCAAACGTTTTGCCAACCTACATGGTCATGATAAAATATTACAACTTAAAATCAAGTTTCATATAAAGGAAAAACATCAAAAAGATTCAACTGTTGACGAAATTGCACAAATTGTAGCATCCGACATCTGCATTATATGGCAAAACCATCCATTCTAACAGTTTCACATATACGAATTTTAAAGCTGTCCAGATGTGTCCATGACGAATTCAGAAAGCTGATGAAGCCTTATAAAGGAAGGAAGGCAGACAACAAATATATGTTGAAGTTACAAACATACGCAGCTTGCAAATGCATCCGAGAATATTGCAAATGTGAACATAAGAATAAAGGGTTCTCAAGTCTCATAGGATCAGCTCTACCAACTTGTGAGCTTCTGCCTGTCTGTAAATTTACTGCAATTAATTGTGGACTCCCGTAAGTGACAGTAACGAGTTTAAGTACAGATCAAAGATACTTATATGAAATGTGTCTTAGTGTTAGTAGTGGAAACTGATTTGAAGAAGTTGCCTGAAGAAATCCAGGAAAAATCGCTCACTCGCGTTGGCTCACGACAGCAAACAGAATTTCTCCGCTGTATATCTCAACAGGTAATCCAATATCCAATGTAATAAGCTTGACGGTTTATGTAATGCACGTGTACGCCATCAAAACTAAACCTAGCTGCAAAGATGGCGCACGGCGCCTTTGGCTAACCATGCAACTATTTCGTTCGCTGCCAGAAGAAATTAAGGCTGTCATCAATCCAGTCATTCAAAGTAATGCATTTTACGGCGACCTAGAAAATGTGGACTTTGACATATCCTGAAAGCTCGTCACCAGCAGACAACCAGAATCAGGAAGTTTGTCATTCCAAAAATTCATTTCGAAGCTGCTGATTTTATCGAATTAATACACTGGATTGGTGAAGATATCACTGCACCTCCTCTTCTTTCACAAATTCCAACAAGTACAATACGTGAAATAGTGTTTTGAGACAACACTGATCTGCTGCCATTCATTGATGTTCAATGTTACACCCAATCTGTAGAGAGACATATAAAACTCGTCACAGAAGCCTCAAAGTCAGTGTCCGGTGAAAAAGCTCTCAATGGCTTCATCATGGAAAAAAGAGCATAGAGAAGACATACGTCAGCATTTAACAATAAGAAAGACTATTCTTTCACCTAGCAAACATTTTTTCGTTTTCACTATAAGACAATAAATACTAAATGTTTTCATTGAACTAATGTTAACTCTAGTATTGTGATCGTTGTTATAAATAAATTGTTATCATTGTTGCTAAAACATGCATTTTTTTTTAAGTGATTGTTGGTAAAAAGTTTTAACAAATTTAACCAATACAATGGCAATGATACAAGTGTAAAAGTGATTAAAATTAAAAATGCTTTGGGGCACCTCAAAACATGGCGCCATAGGCATAATATTTATAACTATCCATGACTATTTGACGTTTTATTTTTTTTTTAAATTGTTTAACACCCTCTTCCCATATTCACACCACCGTATTGCTCATGTGGTGGTAGTCTGGAAAGGGGGTTGAAACCCTGAGTTTTTCCCGCACCGGGTGACACTGACCATAGTGACGCCACTGCTTGTCATTAACTAATCAAAACAAAACTTGTTTGTACTGTATTTAGTATTTGTAATGGGGGATATATATTGGTTAGAGTGGTGTGATTTAACCAAGAATCTCTCCTTAGGCCCTAAGCATTCAACAAAAATAATGATAAGACCTCAAGTGAGAGAAACTACGTAACAGGTTTTCTTTCTTGTCAGTAGGTTTAAGTATGGCAGCCTCTATGTTGATTAACTAAACAAATTAATAAATACTTACTTGTTTCTGTAGTCTTTTTCATCTAATGATATGAGACTGTTGTTTGCCAAATGATAATTAGAACAAGATATGCTCATTTCAGACCCTATACGTTCATGAAATAAAAAAAGAAGAAATATATATATATATATATATATATATATATATATATATATATATATATATATATATATATATATATATATATATATATATATATATATATATATATATATATATATATATATATATATATATATATATATATATATATATATATATATATATATATATATATATATATATATATATATATATATATATATATATATATATATATATATATATATATATATATATATATATATATATATATATATATATATATATATATATATATATATATATATATATATATATATATATATATATATATATATATATATATATATATATATATATATATATATATATATATATATATATATATATATATATATATATATATATATATATATATATATATATATATATTGTGGGAGAACAGGTTCCTCACATAGT